>JALPQI010031653.1:0-24544 GCA_025490895.1 Thaumatotibia leucotreta | reverse complement strand
GGGCGATGCCAAATGTCACGTGAATTGTACTGCATTTTTATTTTTTATGAAATAAAACAATTTAAACGGATTTTTTTATTGTAGTATGTTTTAGTTGTATTTTTAGGTTCTTGTGGATCATGTGTTGTTTTAAGTTACTTTAATGGAATGGATGGTTAGTTAATGGAAGACCAGCGCTGGGGTGTAATTACAGGCCCCAGCTTTATGCTGAATTGGGGACCGTTTTGTGGCATAATTTGTTTCTTGTCCTTTTATATGTGTATCTTACCTTAAGTCATGTGTCACAAATAAATATTTTTTCTTTCTTTCTTTCTTTCTTTTTCTTCTTTAGGATTTGACTATTGTGTATTTTAATTTTGTGACATTTATGATTTGTATAAAATAATAGTTATTGGTATAATAATAAAAATATATTTAAATGTATATTTTTAGCTAAAAATGTGTATAAAACTCAAGAGTTAAACGGATAATATCGCGTATATTATTTAAATTAAATACTTCAAAACGTTTGACTTTTTGTATATTAAATTTTGAATTTGTAAACTTTATTAAATTGTTTTGTAATTTTTTTTGATATTTAAATAAGTTGGGAAAGTGAAAACGTATGCCTCTTTTCCCGGAGCATTCTTTTGCATAGTAAATGAATAGTAAATTAATATCTTGAGACATCTTACCCAAATCGATCTAGTCCCACGGTAAGCTCAATTAAGACTTGTGATGTGGGTACCAAACGACGATATATGTAACAGATGGATACATATAAATACTCAAATACATAGACAGCTACTACCAAGAAAAAAATATCCCTGATAAATAAATACACAAATTATGCACTAGCACCAAGGCTACGGAGTGATTTTTACCCTTTCGAGGTTTTTTTATTAAATTGTTTGTACAATTTATTTATAGTCAAGTTGGGTAAGTGAACCATATTTTCCGTTTTACCGGACCAATTCTCTGCATAGTAAATGTATGAACTGTTTCAGTTGCCCGTGTTAGACTTACCCAATTTGACTTTAATTGTATATTTACACAATTTTAATCTTTTTTCAGCCTCTGTAGCTTAGTTAGTATTGGTAGTGACCCTGATTACGAAGCTAGGTTCTGGGTTCGAATCCCGGCGACGGTGTTTATTTGTGGGAATATTATTATTACAAATACTTGTTTCTTGGTCTAAATGAGAGAATTATACTAAAACAGCTATTAATGTTCTATATTTTTATACGGGTCTTGAATAATTTTTGTATTTTACTACCTATTATTGACATTTTATTATGGGTAATACAAATCCAATTTAAATCCCCGAAATAGAGCACCCTATACGTTCACCTTGTTCGGTACACGCACACAGAGACAGAACGCGCTAGGGCTGCCACGCTCATAAAAAACTGTTTTGCATCGTTTCGTATTCCGGTCAAATTTGTTAGTTTTATTTGTTTAAGCGTGTATTCGATTTCGATAAAGGTTACTATATTTTTGAAATTTACATATAATTTTGTTATGTTACATCGTCGATATATTTTTTTGTATCGTTTAAGTAACTGTCGGATGTTTTAATGGTTGTCATGGCAAGTAATATTTCATAAGGGAACACGAATTTGTTTATTTATATATATTTCTTAATTTGTTATTGTGGTACAATACAATCAGTAATACACTATAATTGTAATAATATATGCAAAGGGAATGTTTGAAATCTATATTTATTAGCACATGTATCATGCTATATTGAAAATAAATCTATAGATAGCTAATAATAATCACCAATTAAAAGCGACTACAATCGATTTCTCCAAGATCCCATCATCAGACCCATGTAGCAACATTGCTACAGGGGTACATACCGAGGAGAAGTTTCATAAGTTGCGAAACTTCTATAGAGGATGTTCTCGGCAATTCCAATTTTACAAACAATCTAAGCATGCCAAAACCGTTGTATATACATGCTTTTTAAGCTATATTTTATGCCTTGTTTACTCAATTGTGAAATACAATATTCTTCATAACTCTTTTTTATAAGTTCTCCTAGAAACATGCTCAATGAGAACTCATGAAAATTCTTGGAAATTTCCAAGTATATTCCCGCAATTTTGAGAATATTCTGCAACTGATACATTGCTAGACCCATGCCAACGCCACCTTATCCGGGTTGGGTTTTTTATACCCGTTCTATTAAAAACAAAATTAAATGTTTACGGTTTTCGGAAATCGAGTAATTTTATTCAACAGGTTTTTATGTATGTATGTACAGTCGACGTCAAAGATATCGTTACGGTTTAGGTGCCAAAAATATATTTACACAACTTTATTACCTTGACATTAAAGTCGTGTAAATATATTTTTGGCGCCTAAATTGTAATGACTAATGATATCTTTGACGTCGACTGTACAAAAAATCTGTCGAATTGAAAACTCCTTTTTCGAAATCCGTAAAAAACAAATTGAAAGATCTTTCGGTTACTGCGATAGTTATTCATGATATTAAAACGATATAATAAGTTAAAATAGTATTTTGAGATACAATATAAAAACGTCATGCGCAACCCTGACACACACACAACCGCCGTGTTTATATGTTAAGTTTAATTGTAAACAGAAATCGGGGTGCTCGCGGTCAGCGCGGGGTTCCGTCGTTATTTTATTATTGAACTTTGTTCGTAAGGTTCCGTATCAAATATGTGGTTTAAGTATGTTAGTAATATTGAAAAATAATTATATATACACCGTGTTTTTATTGATTCCCGTTTAATTAAAGGGAAGCTTATTTAGGTCAAAATAATCAATTTCTCTAAGAAACTCGTATCATAACTCTTACTGTTAATGAGTTATTAAAAACATAAGTTTAATGATTGAACAAGTGTATTGCAACATTTGCAACCTTTATTACATCTTACATCCTAATGCTGCCTATTTTGACATGTGCCGTCAGTCACCTGAAATTAACTTTTGTGTTATTCTTAAGGTTCTCTCACACTTACCATTTCATTTATTATGTATGAAAACGAAAACATTTTTTTTTGAGTTCGACTAAAAGTTATATACCAGGTAGCTCCAATTAACGTTCTAAGCAGCCCGTTAAATTTAACGGAATAAAAAAAACACAGTGTAGTTCCACAAGAGTTGAGGTCAAGCACACAACAACATATCATGTAACTAAAAGTCGAATTTGAAACTAGTGTTCTTTTTTCGTACTGATTAGTGATTGCAAACCAAATAGCAATGTGAGATTAACCAAAAAGTGTGTTTAAGAGATTTGCTTCAATAATTTGACGTATGTCAATTATTAATTCACTACATTTTATCATTTTTTAAAGATAAAGATAAAGATAAAGATAAAGATAAAGATAAAGATATTTTATTTGCTAAGGACACACAGATATACAAGTACAGATAGTAGGTACAACACGGTTTCGGAAGCAGGTATCCTGTCGTCATCCGACAATTAATACTTCATTTGGATGTTTGTAATCATAATCATTCACCTCAACTCTGGTGAATATGTGAAGGGTCCTCGGAAGTCGGAAAGAACATGTCTAGTCAATTCAAATTACAGAAGGAAAAACCACCTTACTTTTAACAGAATAAGGTGTGAATTTGCCCTGATTTTTTAAAATATTGGACATGTTTTTTCCGTGGACCCTTCAGCCTTCATGTATTCAAGAATTAACAATGCTCTTTATGAATATCCAAGGATTCAACATTTTTTATTGGAATTTTGTTCGTATTAAGTACGAAAACAATAAAATGTAAGATTTAAATAGGTAATTTTGGATATCAAATATTGTTTTCTAAGATATTGTATGAAATGTAATTAAATTGTATGAAAATGTTACATATTCACAATTAAATCTCGGAGGGGTATACTTCAACAAAAAAAAAATTAAAATCGGTTGATGATTCTCGGAGATATCTAGTAATGTACATGCTAAAAAACAGTCAAATTGAGAACCTCCTCCTTTTTAGGGTTCCGTAGCCAATGGCAAAAACGGAACCCTTAATCGAAGTTTGTTTAAATCGGCTCCTAATCTTAAAATCGATATACCTCACATTTACTCCACCGATTAGAATTGAGACGTATATACATACAGTACTTGTGTACTCGCATGTACATTGTACATAAGGTCAAACGGAATGACGGAGCGCTCGTCAGTGCGGTACAGTCGCGCACACGGCTCTCGATCGATTCTGTATTAATAGGCTGACTGCATCTATTTAGGTTTGTGATGGCTAGTGGAACCTCGGTAATATGAAGTGGACCTTACTTTCTATCCATCACGCTTACACATTGGTACGAGTAAGATGGATAGAAAGTTAACTACGCGTTTTATTAACCGACTTCAAAAGGAGGTTCTCAATTCGACAGTTTTTTTTGTTGTGTGTTACCTGATATATCCGAGAATCGTGAACCAAATTTAAAATTTGTGATCAATCGTGTATAACCCCAAGATGGTCCCGTTGGCACCAAGTTAGGGTCTGATGATGGGATCTTGTAGAAATCGAGGGATCTCTTCAAATGTTATAGGTACATGTATGGCGGTTTTGGTAGTTTTCATTCATTTACAAGAATTTGCAATAAGTAGGATTTGAGCAAACCAATGGAAACAAATCGGTTGAAGTCGGTTTTTAAAATTTTTAATTTGGTGATTATTTATTACTGAAATGTCAAATCCAAACGAGTACCATGAGATGACAGGGTGCTTATATTTGCTACTACGGAACCCCTTGTGCGCGAATACAACTCACACTTGGCTGGTTTTTTTTGTTAATTACTAGAAACAAGGAAGTTTAACATAAGTTATACTTTTTATTTTCATAAACAATATTGCTGCGCTGCGATACGGAAGTCACGGAAGGCGCGCAGTTTTATCTACATAAAAATATATTTTATCCAATTTTATTGAAGCGAAGAAGGATTTTTAGCTTTACACTTAAGTATTTATAGTTTAGTCAGTATTGGGCCTGCCTACGAAGCCGAAGGCTACAGGTTCGAATCCCGGCGAGGGCGTTATTTGTGTAATTATTATCAAAAATATTTGCTCTTTGGTCCTGGCTGTCTTTGTATTTAAGTAGTGTATCTATTATATATATCGTCGTTTTAGTATCCACATCACAAGCCTTAATAGAGCTTACCGTGAGACTAAGTCCATTTGTGTAAGATGTCGATGAGAAGGAAGTATGCTTCCTAGCGGTGACGAATTATCACTGTTGTCTCGTCAGTAAGTATAGTACATTTTTTTTTATTAGTGTACTTTTTCGTACATTTCTCGTACATTTTTTTGATGTTAGTTTCTGTACCACACTATGTCACCGGCAGAAAGTATGACACAGAAAGCTAAATGCCATGCTGAGTGCTGACCACCGACGCTCATTAGACTGGGCATGGCACCATAAGAAGAAGGATAACTATTATCAATAGTAGGGTGGTCCTTATTTTTGAAATTTTGTAGGATGTTCGGACCAATAAAACAGCTCTTTGCTCTCCCGATTGCAATTTTCTATGAGACACCCTCTCATTTGGTTATTTGATAAATAATAAAACATATTTGTTAAAAAAAAAAAAATAAGAACAACCCTAATCAATAGTCTCTGTCACCCAGTAGTCACTACACAAGCCTTAATTGATATATTTCATTTATTCAAGCCATCAAGTTACACATACAATATATAATATAATAATATGTCACCTGATACCCTGTCAGGGCACAGCAGAACTCTTAAGACTTAACTAAAACTAAGCTACGATACCTACCTATATTAACAATAACATTATTATTCATTTTATTACATTCACATATATCTAGATAAACCAATATTATTTTTTATTACTATTTCTTCATAATTTAATTTAGATGTCAAATAGTTACGTACATAAACAATATTTTGATGTCTTACAAAATGCTAAAGTGAAGTTCAAATTACATGTTAGATATTTGAAAGTAGGTACAAACTAAGTATCACTAAAGTAATCCTCTAACTTGTAGTAGCACTTTTCTATTAGATAGTTTTTTAATTTATTCAGGAACACATTATCATTTTCCTCTGCTTTAAGGTTGTCACATAATTTATTGTATATTTTTATTGCCATGGCATGTGGACTAGTACTATGCAGTTTCAATTTTGATCCTGAGACTGTAACCAGGTTGTGTTTGAACCTATATTGATACCTGCGGGTCTGGTCAAGTACAGATGTGTAGAGGTTTGGATTTTTCCTAATAAATTGCATACCTCAAAAATATATATTGAAACTAAGGTTAACATCTTAAATTCTTTAAAGTAAGAGGATATTAATATTACCGAAGGTTTCAGTCGATATTTGTTTGCAGTAATAACTAATAACCCAAAAGTCCCGATATCGCAGCGATATGGTATCCAGCTCCAGAATACGGCCGCGGGTTGGTTACTTATTTGAAAGCAATTTTAGTTGCCCCCCTTCATTTAGAATGCCGGCAGGGACGGATTTGGGTAGGGTGGTTTTTATTTCGGCATTTTCGGTAAAAAATCTTATGAAAGTCGATTTGGGGATTTAATGAAACTTTTAAGTAGTTTTTTCAAAGGGACATTATAATTGTATATAGGGAGTGCAAAAAATAAGTGCATTCCTGCTGCCGGTGAAGCCTCGTTTTCACTTAGTATTCAGAAGGCCGAGTGTAGGTAATAACTTGTAAAAACGTCTCGATCGCGTTTACGTTTTCATCGTTAATTTCATACAAATGACGATGAAAACGTAAACGCGATCGAGACGTTTTTTTTAAAGTTAATATTTAAAAAAAAGTCTCTATCCTACACGCGGCCTTCTGAGCGACTCAGTGTTCGTGGGCTGACTAATTAATTCATTATTAATGTTATTGTAGTTATTTATTATATTAATCTAGTAGATACGTATTAAAAACAACGACTCTTCTGAAACTTCCCAAAACCTCACACGTAACGGAAATACACGTATTCTTTGGTCACTTAGTATATAAGGTATAAATAAAGTAGCACTATTTTAACAGTCTGTAAAATAACTCATCTTCTTTTGAATGTATTAAGCCTTTAACTGACTGCTTCAAATAGACCGACATTAAAATGAACTGAAGAACGAATGACAATCCCTAATAGCCCTAATCACGTAATGACTAATTACCGTATTAGCTAGACTAGGTTGTATCGATCGCAGTCCGGCCCTGGCGCCGCCCCGCCCGCCGCAATTTCGCAGGCGTATGGGATCAGGCACAGTAGGTCTGATACCCCTTCTTTACCTTTTAGGGTTCCGTAGCTTCCCTGTTACTATCCACTCACATGCTTTGATAAATTGAGTGATTACCGCATGACATTTAGCCGCAGCTAAGTTTTTTCACTCCAACCCTTTGCCACTGACGTGGTCACGTGATGTTATTATTTATCTTGTTGTCAACATCGTAGTGGCGTTATTGCAAAATACAGAGGTGTCTGATAGACGTAACGTCAGTCGCAGAGGGTTAAGGGACACCCGATTAGCGTGACATGAAAAAATCTTGGTTGCAGGATTGTAACGACAAGTAAGCACAAAACTTAAATAAAACTCGGTTTTGTTGTTAATTTTACAATTATAAACTATAAGCGACACTATAATATAATAACGCCGATCAAATTTAAACAAGTCCCGCCAAGTTTCTTACCGGTTCTTCTTGGGGTCAGTGGTGTAGGGTTGGAACCGGAAGTAGTTTTAATTTTATGTGTAACTTAACTTAGACCATTCAAAAGAGTTTGTTGCTATCCCAATTTGAATAAAGAATAATTTCACTTGACTAAAAATTCCTAAAGATATCGCATTTAATTGTCGTTACAAACCGGACTGCAATTAACTATTACTCGCGCTAATTGGGTGTCACTAAAAGTAAAAATTCCCAGCTGCATAAAGTATGCCAGTTGTTAGCAAGATACAAGATGCAGAACCTCCTCAAAATTTTCTAAAACTACTGGAAATTTTCTTGCGCAAATTCTCATGCAAGTTATCATTGAGATAGTTATCTTTCCGTTTGTTAGGTATTATAAGGTACGTTATGCTCTCAACAGTTACACACTGGTGACTATCAACTCATCAAGTGCCATAGAAATTGGACTTAAATGTTAGCAATAAATGTGCGAAGAACAGTACCAAGAACTTTCCAGAAGAATATTTTCAGTTTCGGAAAGTTTTCTTCGGTGCATTTCTAGTAATGTAACGATAGAAACTACACACTAAGTTTGACTGGAGATTAAAAAACGAACCCAAATTTTTTTTGCAGGGATGGGAACCGGTTTGTTTTAGAAAAACCTCGAAATATCCCAATATTTTAAAATGTTTTATACTCTTTCCCCCTTATTCATAAACGTCTGCTAACTTAACAAGCCGCTAATAATTGTTTGTCCCTTTCGGTCTTAACAATGTGTCTATAAGAGCAAAAGGGACAAACAATTATTAGCGGCTTGTTAAATTAGTAGACGTTTATGAATAAGGGGGTTTATGTAATCCTCAATATTTTGTGAAATTACTACTGGAGTAATTTACATTTTATCCCGGTATGTATTTTTTTGCTATTGGAGTAATTTACATTGTATGTAAATTACTCCAATAGCAAAAAAATATATACCGAAGAACGAAATTCGAACCGTTCTTTTGTATGGGAAAAAACCGGTATCCGATCCCTGCTTCTTTGTTCTCTCGTCTTCTGACGCCTGCTGTGTCTGTTTGCGCTGTGCCTGCGCTTGTGTGCGTGCAATCGGCACACAACACTAATCTGCCGTACTGTTACAAATCTCGAATTAGTCCGTCCGTGTGCATGTGAGGTACTGGCTAGTGTTGCTAGTCATATTCGGACATATCCGACTATTGTATTGATGGAAGTTACGGATACGTTTGAGTCCTACTCATACAATTTTTAACCTTTCGTACGCTTAGTAGCAGCTATGCTATTCTCTTATTCACACATTCGACGCTGCGTTCGTCAACGAGCTTGACGACGAGCCAGCCTTCACTTCGACGTAGAGCGCAGCGCTGCGAAAAACGGTATTCATTAACATAGAACAGCTCGTCGTCGAACTGTAGGCGGTAACTCTCGACGCAGTGTAGTTCCAACTCACGCCGCATTCGTCGCCGAGCGCTAGTGTCGTTTAAAGTGCATTAGTTTTTAGGCTCGACGCTGCCGCAGCGCTAACACAGCGCTGATAGCAAGGCGGTTCCCTTAGTGAATAACACTGCAGATCTGCTCCATTACAATTTGACTTTACGTAATAGCCGTCAAAGTTAAATTTTGATTGAACTGCTTGACGGTAACGCATACTAAAGGTTAAATGCATTACAAAATAAAATCACACTTGCTGTCTAAGCGCGCCATTGCTTGCGTGCGTAGCGGGAGTAATAGAAAAGTGAAATTCCCTAGGGAGTAATAGAAATGTCAGTACGTCATTTAATAATCTCATGTCTTAAAACAATTTTTTTGTCGGCAATTGTGATGAAAAACATTGTATGCATCACGGTCGGTAAGCGGAATACTAACTCGAGTCTTAAAAGCTAACACTCTCGTTAGTAATTCCGTACTTACCTCCCTTGATGCACAATTTACTAATTGAGTCAACTGGTGACCCTAAAGGCCCGGCCACGACATCGGTCTAAGGCGACCAGCGGGTACTGGTGGGTACTCCCTCTCGCACGTATGTTTTTCCGCTAATCCGGTCGCCTTAGACCAATGTCGTGGCCACGGCATAAGGCTGGCTCGTTTCTAGGCCAAAGAATAGGCATAATTATGCAGCGTGGGAATGTAGCCAACCCTTATGGGCACCCTTAGGCACTGTTCTCACCGCGAGCTACTAAGCTATGAACTATCGGCTATAAACATGAACAAAACATACGCACTCCCGTGTAAATAAAAGAGACACGGCTATACTCGCCCAGCTATCAGCTATCACCGCCGAGTGAGTATCGCCGTGTCTCTTTTGTTCGTGTTTATAGCCGATAGTTCATAGCTTAGTAGCTCGCGGTGAGACCAGTGTCTTACGCTAGGGACAGATCTGGGGGACTTAAAGATATGGATTTATCGACTTTATCTATTATTTGGGAGGGTTCATGAAAAAAGTCCCAGAATCGCTGTTACACATAGCAATGTACTTACCGAGCAGTAGTTTCATAAGTTGCGAAACTTCTATAGAGAATGTTCTCAGCAATTTAAATTTTACAAGCAATCGTATCATGCCAAAACCGTTGTATATACATGCCTTTTCAAGCATATTTCATGCCCTGTTTACTCAGTTGTGAAATACAATATTCTTTATAACACTTTTTTAAAGTTCTCATGGTTCACTTACTCTTAAATTCTCATGAAAAGTCTCGGGAATTTCCGAGTATATTCCCGCAATTTTCAGAATGTTCTGCAACTTGTACATTGCTAGTTACACATTAACACTATAGGTGCTAGCTTATATATGACGAGTTTAAAAACAACTCCCCAAGTCTCACCAACCCCTTCTCTTCCAGGACGAGGTGCTAGCCATAAACGACAAAGTGGTCCTGAAGGCCGAAGACCTCCTCTCCTGGGTGTGCAGCGGCGAAGACTGGCGCTGGGGGCTCCGCGCGGTGTGGCGGGGGGACTGCGCCCCTCCCGCGCAGCCCCGCCGGTCGCAGCCGCTTCATCACACCAGGCTCGACTTCAGCGATGTGGAGAAGGAGAAGAATGCCATCAGTAAGCTTGCGAAAAAAAAACTGCTAATAATGATTATAGATTACAGTGCTTTGAAGTCAATCGTGACAGCTATTATTTCAATACATTATGTGTCAAGGACATTGTTGACAGATAATGTTAAGCCCAGTTAAACTAACTATCCATTGAACTGACAGCTGCTAGGATTGATTTCATAGCGACCAAGCACTGAGGACTACATTCCTAAGATGTGTAGAAAATAGATAACTACATTTGAATGTTATGGTAAAGGACAGTTTCAGTTTGTGTAATTGCCGTTTGGTCTTGGTGATGCACCAGTAGCTATAACGACGCTTCATGTAGAAGCTTCAAGTGTCGTATTTTCATTCTAATAATGAAGCACTGGAATTCAAATTAGAACCAAGTATTATTTTGGATTACAGCGTTGTTCATGATAAGCGGCGATAAGTGTTTATTGTATACCATACGGCTTTTGGTACTCTAAAGGACATCTGGACATTCATGAGTTATTAGTAATAAGTTATTAGTAATAAAAATACTTAATCTAACATTTAAACTGAAGTATCGTCGATATTAAAAAAAAAGCCAATCAAACTAAATCAGTAATAACTTATTACTGATTTAGTTTGATTGGTTTTTTTTTTAATTTAAACTAAATCAGTAATAACTTATTACTGATTTAGTTTGATTGGCTTTTTTTTAATATCGACGATACTTCAGTTTAAATGTTAGATTAAGTATTTTGTAATTGCTGTTGATCTCCTTAATAGCTAAATAAATAAAAATAATCATTCATCAATAGGAAGTTGAGTTCGAATGTGATGATAAAGGGCAGTTTCAGTTTTTAAATTTGTCATATGGTACTTGGATAAGAGAGCTAGCAGAAACTGGATGCATAAAGCAGCAGACCGAGCTCTGTGGCGTACCTTGGCGGAGGCCTATGTCCAGCAGTGGACTGCAACGGGCTGATGATGATGGTGAAATTAGGTGTTTAATGAAAATTGACTGCCCTCGTCATAAACTTTAATTCAGCTTGCCGTGGGACTGTATTATACGTAAGAATTTTCCACGATATTTACCATATAGAAAAAAAAATCATTCACAATTTAAGGTTCGCGCAGGTCTAATTATAAGCCATTTTTCTCCAGACGAAGACGCGGACAGTCCCGGCGTGGTGGTGTTCTCGTACCCTCGCTACTGCCGCTACCGGGCGCTCCTCTCCCGGCTCGAGGGCATCCAGGGTGACTGGCTGCGGGACAGCCTGGTCTGTGCCCTTGGTGGCTATGCGGCGCCCACTAAGAACACGAGGATACTGTACTGCAAGGTGAGGAGTAGCTAGCTTAAAGGTATCAGGACTGTGAATTTATGTTGGGTAGCGAAGGACTGTCAAGACAAATACTGTAATGTAGTGAGTAGTGAGGAGTGTTGTAGGATCTCGCTACAGTAGGGTGCTCTTATGAAGGCTCGAAGGTATCCAGGGTGATTGGCTGCGGGACAGTCTGGTCTGTGCTCTTGGTGGCTATGCGGCGCCCACTAAGAATACGAGGATACTGTACTGCAAGGTAAAGAGTAGCTAGCTTAAAGGCATCAGGAATGTGAATTTGTGCTGGGTAGCGAAGGACTGTCATGATGAATACTGTAATGTAGTGAGTAGTGAGGAGTCTTTTAGGAGCTCGATATTGTAGTGCTCTGTAAAGGCCGGAAGGTATGCAGGGTGATTGGCTGCGGGACAGCCTGGTCTGTGCCCTTGGTGGCTATGCGGCGCCCACTAAGAACACGAGGATACTGTACTGCAAGGTAAGGAGTAGCTAGCTTAAAGGCATCAGAACTGTGAATTTGTGCTGGGTAGCGAAGGACTGTCATGATGAATACTGTAATGTAGTGAGTAGTGAGGAGTGTTGTAGGAGCTCGCTACAGTAGGGTGCTCTTATGAAGGCTCGAAGGTATCCAGGGTGATTGGCTGCGGGACAGCCTGGTCTGTGCCCTTGGCGGCTATGCGGCGCCCACCAAGAACACGAGGATACTGTACTGCAAGGTGAGGAGTTATGCCCGGTTCACATTATTCCAGTAGCATTCCAGTCCAGCAATCCAATCCAGTACTGCAATGCTACTGGAATAATGTGAACAGACACTCGAATGCTTCCATTCCAGTGAGCATTCCAATCCAGTACTGGAATGCTACTGGAATAATGTAAACAGACACTGGAATGCACTGGAATGCTTCCATTCCAGTGAGCATTCCAGTCCAGTGACTGGAATGACCGTCAACTTTTCATCCCAGCTCACCTAATCCAGCGGCACTGAAATAATGTAGACAGCCATTCCAGTTCCAAACCAGTGCTAGATCATTGTCAGCGATGTGATTCCAATCCAGCTACTCTTAAAATACTGGAGTAATGTAAACGATATGCTCCAGTCCAGCACTTGACTGGATAAGACCGCTGGATTACTGAACTGGAATAATGTGAACCGGGCATTATTGTCTCTAGATCACAGCTGCTTGGAAGCTTTAGGACTGAGCTTGTCGCGAAGGTCTGACAAGAAGAATACTGTACTGCAAAAGGAGTGTTGTAGGAGTCTGTTATTGTAGGGTGCTCTATCAAGGGTCGGAGGTATCCAGGGTGATTGGCTGCGGGACAGCTGGTCTGTGCCCTTGGTGGCTATGCGGCGCCCACCCAGAACACGAGGATACTGTACTGCAAGGTGAGGAGTTATTGTCTCTAGATCACAGCTGCTTGGAAGCTTTAGGACTGAGCTTGTGTTGGTTGCGAAGGACTGTCAAGATGAATACTGTAGTGAATAGTCTTTTAGGAGCTCGATATTATAGTGCTCTATCAAGGCTGGAAGGCATCCAGGGTGTTTGGCTGCGAGACAGGTGGTCTGTGCTCTTGGTGGCTATGCGACGCCCACTAAGAACACGAGGATACTGTACTGCAAGGTGAGGAGTTATTGTCGCTAGATCACCGCTGCTTGGAAGCTTTAGGACTGAGCTTATGTCAGGTCGCGAAGGTCTGACAAGAAGAATACTGTACTGCAAAAGGAGTGTTGTAGGAGTTTGCTATTGTAGGGTCCTCTATCAAGGCTCGAGGGCATCCAGGGTGATTGGCTGGTGGTTATGCGGCGCCCACCAAGAACACCAGGATATTGTACTGCAAGGTGAGGTGTTGCTGTATACTGGTCAAGGTTACTTGAAGACCTATATGCGTATTGTTTCCAGTGACTCAGTTGCAGTTTCCAGTTATCCGGATTGGCTGTGGACGTAGTATGTTGGGCGGTTCACCTGCCAAGAACAATAGAACACTCTACGTGCAAAGACATGATGATTGACTCTTCTAGTAGATCGGAACTTTGGGAGTAGCCTTTAAGAAAACCTTTAGTAATGACATAGGACTACTTTTATCCAAGAAAAACGCGAATATTACAGGGAATGCTGAGCTTGCAATATTTTGTTTACATTTTTTATTGCTGTTCTTATACAACTTTTCTTTTATGCCATATGATACGAACTCCCGTAAGCACTTTTATACCCATCACGCACACACACACACACACACACACATCAGCACTTCTATTACCAAGGCCTAACATAATATATCTTCCAGGACACATTCGAGTACCCCGAGCTGGAAGGCCACGAGTTCGTCTGCAACCAGCTGGCCCCCAAGTTGAAAGGGAGGCCGAGGGGCCGTCGTCGGAAGCGGGCCTCCAACCACTCGCCATCACCGTCCGACAGATCCAGCGACAGCGACTCGCAGAAACGCGTCGAACAGCCTGCCGAGGTGAGTCCACAGATCGTACAATTGGACAGTGTATCAGTGTGCAACCAGCTAGCCCCGAAGCTGAAGGAGGCCGAGGGGCCGGCGTCGGAAGCGGGCCTCCAACCACTCACCATCACCGCCAGGCTGCTGAGGTGAGTTTACCTTTGACACATCTCAAAAACATTATTAGATTTGGTCGCTATTTTGAACTTTTTGAATATTGATCGATTTCTTTCTATACGAGTAGCATTACAAGATCTGAGCTATTGAACTTATTTTACCAGTTTACTGTGTTCATCATAAAATTCATAAAACAGAGGGTCCATCGCTAAGCACGATTGACATGCTGCCTCTCTGCTGTAAAGTCCATTTCAAATACGAAGATCCGATTCCACTTGACAAAGTCATTAGGCGTCAACAATAGGATCAGTGATAATGATAACAAAAGATACCTGGCCAGACCCTTTTGTGGCGTGATATTTTTTGCATACATCGGTGTACGACACATACCAATTTGTAGTGTACCAATTAAATGGCAAAAGTTTCGAGTGGCCTTCGTATTTGAAATGGACTATACCTACTTTTGAATTCGTGCGTGTGACAGGTAAAGGACAGGGGAAACACGTTAATCGCGGGTTTTGAGATACTTGTATTATATTTATATTGGCCGTATCTTCCTCAGCCTCCCCGCCGCCTGTCCCTCCGCAACGGAGCCCCAAAATACAGCGACGACGAAGACAAGGAAGCGAGCAGCGAAGACCGCGCCTTCCTCCAACAGCTGAAGCAGTTCTACCGAGATAGGAAGGAGCCTTTCAAGCCTGCTCACTCTCTCAAGGACCGTAAGTGTCTCTGTTGTCTTAGCAGCAGCAGAAGTGTTTTGCTGGTAGATACAAAATACAGCGATAATGGAGACAAGGAGAGCGAAGACCGCGCCTTCCTCCAGAAGTTGAAGCAGTTCTACCGAGAGAGGAAGGAGCCTTTCAAGCCTGCTCACTCTCTCAAGGACCGTAAGTGTCTGTTGTCTTAGCAGCAGCAGAAGTGTTTTGTGGTAGATACAAAATACAGCAGTAGTGTATTATTGGTGCAGCTGGATCAGATAAGATCCAGCTGCACCAAAAATACACATTCGAATACTAATTTGAATCGATTCAAGAAGTTATCATTCAAATACACATTTTGTTGGCGTCAATTAAGGCGCCTGATGAAAATGCACATGCAATGCGACCTTTGCAGCTCACCGCCTCTTAGTTATAAGGATCTTTTAATATAATTTTGCATGTCACTCAGTCAGTCACTATTAAATCCACAAGTCACAGCTAACAGACGTCTCCTTATTTTAATCACCCTGAAGTTTTCTGCATCAAATCCCTCAGACCCTTGAACACATTTAGTGGAATACTAATTTGAATCGATTCAAGAAGTTATCATTTCAAATACACATTTAGTGGAGAACTAATTTGAATCGATTCAAGAAGTTATCATTCAAATACACATTTAGTGGAATACTAATTTGAATCGATTCAAGAAGTTATCATTCAAATACACATTTAGTGGAATACTAATTTGAATCGATTCAAGAAGTATTCATTCAAATACACATTTAGTGTCCCGCAAGAAGTCTGTCACGTAAAAATGTATTCAAATAGTGAGGTAGACGAAAGCTATTAAGTTCTGGTTTTAGGACATTTTTACTCCAGAAGTAACATTTATCCATTCGAATATTGTATTTATTTACACCAATGGTACCAAGTCTACGAACCATTTATCTTTTCTGATTACTCGCGCTGATACTCGCAAACCAGTATAATATATACGCATTCGCTTAGATTTTTAATAACAGTTAGTTATTAAAACACCGCAATAGTGTTCAGTGTTTATTAGTTTAACATCGTGACGTCCGTGTATATGACATTGACACAGTCCATTTTTTATTTATTATTCAGTTGCGTTTTTATTCAATACTTCAAGTGACTTTAGGTTTGATATCTATGAGGATACTAATAATAGTATTGTGTTTTATATGTCATATATAATATAGAAAAGAAACCACATGTACTTATTCATAAACATACTTTATTTTGTTTAAAAAAAAAAAAACATAGTAAAGAGTGAAACATTTGTTTTAATGTTTATTTTTTACAATAGACAATGGCCAAGATCAATACCTTTTACGTGTACTCTTATCTACATAGTATTTATTTAAGAAGTATATCACTCAAATATCGTGTTATCTTTTACAAATTAGAATTAAGTAGACCTCTGAGACATTGTACCTCTAGTCAATGGTGTACCCATGTGGGGAGTCCGATGACAAACCCTCATCTATCTTATCTATTACTCTACGCGTTAATTCGTAGACTTCGTCTAATATTGTATTTTTCACAACATATTGGGCACATAGCTCAGCATTACATTTACAGATACATTCATAATTCTCGTCTAGTTTGCTACTGTTGTAAATTTCTATTTTTATGACTTTTGTGCCACCATTCCGATGTGGTTTCTTGATAAACGAGTAAACAACGGGTGCTGCTTTCCTCTTGACCCCCGAGGACAGACGTCTTACCCCCGATCCAACTTCACTCTGACTTTGATTTAGAGATGAAGTGAGAGGAACGAAGTTGAACAGGTGTTCTGATGTATCCTGTAATGAATAATTAATTATTAGTTCAATTAATGTCTAACTATTCATCTGAAAGTATTTAGGGGGAGACCAAAAATTCCAATCAAATACCGTAATATAAAAATATACAGTAAGATACAATTATTACAGATAAATGAAATACAATTTAGAGATTTAAGTTCCCCACTATTTATCCATTAGAGATTTACTTAAAATAAATTTTAAAATTATTATACCAATTTTTTATAAGTGCTCTATTTAAATACTATAATGTTTATTAAAAAGGACTTACCGACATATTTTCAGTAGAACTAACTGCTGTTAAAATATTGTATTGAATAAGTTTGTTCACTTATTTTCAGGATTTATATCCGAAAATATCATCGTTATTAGAGTTCAAAATATCATGTATTTTATTGAAATTCGTATATGGAAAGTCATATGGAGTGATTGGCGACTGACAAATATGATACCGTCTGTGTTGATATCCATATACCGCTCGCCGAATCATAATCATAATAAGTTAAATAGAATTGAAGCGTGAAATTGATTCTTAATACATACGGTTAGTCATCAAATTGTATTGACATACGTGTGGATTTACAGAGTGAGCAATAATGCGCTGATGCAAATAAAATATACTAGCTCATATCGTGACTTCGTCTTCTTATTTAAGATTAATAGTATGTTTAAAGCAAAATAAATCCAGAAAAAGATAGATAAATGAATGTAAATAAATAGCAGCCAAAATCATAACCCACTTCTGCGTTACCGTAGTCGGGTAAAAATCGTGTTTGTTCTTACTTTAACAGATTATATTATATCTAATAATTTTTGTGCAGTTACGGCCATAAATATAATATATTAGCACTTCACATACAGATGTCTGATAAGGTGAAAAATGTATACTTATTTTTGTCGTCGACCGTTCACATATACCATACCTACCTGCCTGCAAATCATAATCATAATCATAATATGTGAAATAAAATAAAACATACCAAATTGAGTCTTAATACATGCGTTTAGTGATCAAATTGTGTTGAAATACGATCGTGTGCATTCGTATTTTGAAGAGTTATTAGTAATAATGCGCTGATGCAAATAAAATATACTAGCTCCTATCCTGACTTTGTCTTCTTTTCTAAGATTACGAGTACTAGATAAACGAACGTATACAATTATAATGAAGTTACTTAGTACAGTCAAGGGCATTAATATATATATACACTTCTCCATACTGATCCTTTACAAATGTGTCTATATATTAATGCACTCGACTGTACGTACCTGCACATTTTGTTTTACATAACTGATGTATTGTTTTCGTTTGTTTGTTGATTAAAGGTAAGTATCTACTCAAAATAATATTGACTAAATATGAAAATAAAATGTTATTATTTATTGATTGAATAAAAAAGGAAGTAAACCCACAGTATGAAGGTAAGCGAAATATAGAGCTTCTACTTTAGGCTAAGTGCTGAATTGCTGATGCGCCTTCGAAACTGTACCTTTTTAATCGCGTCGACAAATTTCATATATGGGAGAGCTCCACGTGAATGTTCACTACTTAAGCCGCCCGATCGGGCCTATTGCTTCATTCCGATAAACAGGAAGCAAGGAAACCCACTCTTCTCTTCCCAACTCCAGCTACAGCACATCATCATCATCATGTAAGTATGAATCAATGTATATATTATGTTAATGTTACTAATAGGTACTAGAATCATCATAAACTCGTAATAACAATTGAAGAGTGTCTTTTTAAATGGGCTTATTTTGTGTGATCACTTAGACAAAGATCATACTTTGTGTGAAAAAAAACTCATAGAGAAATAACCCCTTTGAAAAGACACTCCTCAATCAATAATTATTTAAATTAAAAAATGTTAGAGTAATAGAGAATTATAATAATTATATAGAAAGACACGAGTAATTAGCTACTTAGAATTATAACTTAACCTTTCAAACTAATGTACTATCAGCATCACTGTTAACTACACATTTGTAAGCGTTATTGCAATGACATAAGGTCTATCGATGGTTAGTTATGGGTGTTGCTACTTGCTGTTAATACCTACAGTCAGCCAATTTGATTTCTACTTACTGAGACAGTTCTATAGTGATATAAAACTTTGTCTCAGTAACTAACAACGTCGTAGTCCTGTAGAAAGTAATCTAGTAGTTACTATGACAAAATTTTATAGTGTGTGTGTATGTGTGTGTGTGTGTGTGTGTGTGTGTGTGTGCGTGTGTGAATATACTTGATAATATCGTTCTCTTCGAGATCAATGAATACTTAATAATTATTTCTGATTACCTACCTATCTGTTTCTAAATAATACATAATTGGGTTTACCTTAAATTCGTAACTAAAGTATCCGCACTCTATTATTCAAGCTCATGTTAAATGATTGTAAATTTAATAGTAACATATTTATCTGATTTTCAGGTCGAAACGCTCGAATGCCGAAGATTTGTTCCTATCGTCGTCCTCGGAGGATGATTCGCCCCCGCCGCCGCCGCCGCCGCCGCCGAAGGCTGATGAGGGTGACAAAAGGAATAAGAAGAAGTCCAAGCCTTCGACATCGGCGAGCTCGAAGAGGGTGAGAATTGCACCAGCACCAATGAAGCCGCGACACGGCACTGCGGCGGAGCTATTCGGCGCCGACAGTGATGACGAGGGGTTGGAGGCGAACCAAACTTCAGGCGAGGGTAAATTATTATCCTACATTTCACGAAGGCTTGCGAATGGTTTCGCGCGTCAGGCAAATCCAGATAAAAAGGGCACCCACTTTGTTGAGGTTAAAGTTTACAAATGCAGTGATATTGAACAGGTATCGCCAGTGAATCGATGGCGTCATGCCGTAGTCAATATTAAAAACCGAACCGATGATAATACTGAAGCTTGGAGACACTTGGCCAATTTTATTCACGCAACGCGAAAAGAATACCGAACGTGTGTGCCGTCATTTGTTAGTAATTATTATTGATGAATTTTAAACATTGTATCGATTTATTATTATCTTAATGTTAATACATCTGCTATAGAATACCGGAGTAATAAATAAATAAATAAATTATGCTCCTATATTTACAGTATTCATATTGCCTTGCGTGTATAAATTTAGCTGAATGTCCACACCCTGTAGTGTTAGAGTGAATTCTTTTTCGTAATGTATAATTCCAACTATGTATAAATATATATATATATATATGAAATACACCCTAACATTGAAGCGTGGAAACATTAAGCTTAATTTATTCACGCAGCGCAAAAGGAATACCACAGATATGGGTTCTCATTTTTAGTTAGCGTCTATTATATTACTGATGTTTTAACTCTGTGTTCATTCTTAACTTAAGTACCTATATATTTGTTATAAAATATAAGTTCTTTAACATATCATTTAACAAATAATAATAAATGTATCTTATATTACCTTCAAATAAATTGTAATCTATAAAGTGTGTCATTTTGTTTACAGTGAGATCACATAACCTCCCGTCATCCAGAACTATTTCAATGAAATGTGACAAATGTGGAATTGAATTGCCTAAGAATGAATACAATTATCATTTGAGAACCAATTTACATAAATCGAATTGCATATTGAAGACTGATTTTAATAATATTGAAATTATAGCAACTGCCTTTAAAAACAGAATAGTAACGTATCGTTTGAATCCAATACAAAATGAATACCCCACTCCTGAGACGTTTCTGTGCGATATTCAAAGTAACATTATGAAAGTTGTGGAAATGTCATTACTGAAACATAAATGTATCAAAATAAACTATGAGCTATTCGTTTACTTTACATTACCACATTCAGACAAACAACAATTAAAGTCGTTCAATACAAAATATGATGTTATTTATGGAAACTCGAATATTAATGAGCTGTTTGCAAAAACGATTGAGCATTTGAAAGATAAACTTACTGAATTTGAACACCGTGAATCTGGCTGGTCTTTTGTTGCAATAAGTCATTTAGAAGTCAATGTAAACAAGTATTGTCCGATGCGAGGAGGTACTTACATACCTTTACCTCCTACTGTCAAAAATACCAAAAGCTGCATTAATATTCAGAACAATGATAATTATTGCTTTTTATGGAGTATACTTGCTGGTCTATATCCTGCAAAGAGCAATGTGTGTCGAACTAAATCATACCCGCACTATTCAGATGTTTTAAATATAGACGGAATAGCATTCCCCTTATCAGTCAAAGATATACAGTTATTTGAAAAGAATAACCCTGAAATAAGCATTAATATATATGGATTAGATAATAAGTGTGTTGTAACAGGCCCCCTGTACAAATCAAAATCAAAGAAAAATAATCATTTTAATTTGTTATACATAGAAAAAAATGGTAAAGGACATTATTGCTTCATTAAAGACCTTGTACGATTAATTCGAAAACAAGTAACTTTACATAGAGGTCAAATGAATTTCTGTGACTCATGTTTACAATTTTTTAAAAGCGAAAATAAATTTAAAACTCATCATTGTTCTGAAATTGTAACAGTTTTACCTAATGAAAATACTGTCATTCAATTTAAGAATTTCGAACGCAAGCAAAAAATTAATTTCATTATATACGCTGACTTCGAAAGCATGTTAATTAATTGTAATTCAAAGAATGGTAAAAATACGCAGAACCTGAAAAAGCATGTCCCAACATGTTTTGGTTATTATGTATGCTGCTCGCACGATTCCAGTTTGAATAAATACGTTTCTTACAGAGGTGAAGATTGCGTGAAAGTTTTTGTTGAATGGTTAATTAACGATATTCAAGAAATTAACAGTATACTGATTAAAAATAATCCTATGAATCCATTATCAAAAGAAGAACAATATAATTATGAGAATGCTACACACTGTCATATTTGTAAACAGTTTTTATTTGGTGACAAAGTTCGTGATCACGATCACATCACATCAGAATACAGAGGTGCCTCTCACTCACTATGCAACCTGCAATACAGAATCTGTCCATTTGTACCAGTTGTCTTACATAATTTAGCTGGGTATGATAGTCATCTCTTTATAGAAGAACTTACAAAGTACCCCGGTTCTATTAAAATAATGCCACAGTCCAAGGAAAAATATTCATGTATAAAAAAAACGATATCTTCAACTAACGAACCGAGTCAATCACTTGAAATAAAGTTTATTGATTCCTACCAATTTCTTAGTTCCAGTTTATTTGAGTTAACCAAAAGTTTGAACAAAGAAGATTATGTTAACTTGTCTAAAGAATTTACTGATGGGTACCACTTTCAGTTATTAACACGTAAAGGTGTTTACCCTTATGATTACATTGATTCCTGGTTAAAATATGAAGACAATAAATTACCAGAAAAAGAAATGTTTTATAATTCTCTGCAATGTAAACGTATATCAGATACCGATTTTAAGCATGCCGAAACTGTATGGTCAGCTTTTAATATAAAGACTTTAGGAGAATATACTGATTTATACTTAAAATGTGACGTCTTATTGTTATGCGATGTATTTGAACATTTTAGAAATACTAGTTTGCAGCATTATAATCTGGACCCTGCTTATTATGTATCTGCGCCTAATTTAAGTTGGGATGCTATGCTTTTGTTTACAGACGTAAAATTACAATTAATACACGATTTAGAAGTATATCAGATGATAGAAAGAGGAATACGTGGCGGGTTAGCCCAGTGTTCTCTTCGGAATTCAAAAGCAAACAATAAATACACACCCGATTATGATGCTTCTAAACCCACATCATATTTGATATATTTAGATTGTAACAATCTCTATGGTTATGCGATGAGACAAAAAATACCTGTATCAGATTTTGAATTTTTAAATCCCGATGAAGTTATCAATTTTAACATACTGACCATACCAAGAAACGGTGAACATGGATACATTTTAGAAGTTGATATGAGTTATCCTGATCATTTACATGATTATCATGCTGACTTGCCCTTTGCACCTGAAAAGTTTGTCCCCCCTGGAGGAAAGACAGAAAAGTTAATTGCAAATTTACATGACAAATACAACTATATCATTCATTTCGTACATTTAAAAGAATGTCTAAAGAATGGGTTAGTGTTACAGAAAATACATCGCATCCTTCGTTTTAGACAGTCTAATTTCTTACAAAAATATATTGATCTCAATACTCGATTGCGACAAGAAGCTTCTACTACATTTGAGAAAGACTTTTTTAAATTACTAAACAATGCTATATTTGGTAAAACCATTGAAAACAAGCGAAATCATATGCAAGTTCAATTAGTTACAAAATGGAAAGACAATGACAATAAAACAAACAAGCACTTAGGTGCAGAGAAAATACTATTGAAACCTAATGTAAAGAGTGTATCTATAATTAATGAAAACTTTGTAGCTATTCAATTAAGTCCAGAAAAAATTTGTTTAGACCGCCCCATTTATGTTGGATTTACAGTTTTAGAATTGGCGAAAAAGCACCTATACCGATTTCATTATGATTTCGTTAAAAAAACGTACCAAGAAAATGTTAAACTCTGCTATACTGATACTGACAGCCTTCTATATAACATTATAACTGACGACTTTTACAACGATCTAAATAAAAACATATTAAAATTTGATACTAGTAATTATGAGCACAATAACCCGTACGGTATACCTAAATTGAATGCTAAAGTACCTGGTTTATTTAAAGATGAATTTGGCGGTGTGGTAATTACTGAATTCGTTGGATTAAGAGCTAAACTGTATTGTTTAAAAAGTGTAAAGAAGACAATAACAAAAGCAAAAGGAGTCACGAAACCTATAACTAATAAATTAAAAATTAAACATTTTGACGAAGCTTTGCAAACAAAAAAAGTGTATAGCCATAATATGAATATGATACGATCTATCAAACATGTTTTATATTCACAGCAAGTTGATAAAGTCGTTTTAAACTGTAACGACGATAAAAGGCAAATACTGCCCGACAACATACAAACTTTACCATGGGGCCACTGTAATACTATATTTTAAATTAAATATAATCGTGAAGTATTTAAGTATAATTTGTTTTTTTATAAGTTATTTTTAAGGCTTCTCTGTATCACTCTCATAAATGCAATAAATTAATTGACTTGTTAAATAATCATTGTTGTTTTTATTTGGTAAGGCACCTATATAAAGCGTTGAAATATCATATTTTCCTCATATTCACAATGAAATTCATTAAGCATACTCAAACTCTGGAAGTAAATAGTATAATAGTAGAAAATGATCGTCACAGAAATACAACACATAGTACATTATTCCCCAATACAATTCGTTGTATAATATGTGGACCCTCAAACTGTGGTAAAACTAATATAATGTTAAATTTACTAATACATGAAAATGGTCTAAAGTTTAAAAATATCTATTTGTATTCAAAGACAGCTTTCCAGCCAAAGTATCGTTACCTCCAGCAAATTATGGAGAAAGTTCCAGATGCCAAGTTTTTAATATTTAACGACAATAA
>JALPQI010031651.1:0-20062 GCA_025490895.1 Thaumatotibia leucotreta | reverse complement strand
ATGATTTATTTTGGTACTTATAAATATCCTAGTAGTACCTTTTATAAATTCAGGTACCAAACTACACAAAATGACTGGTTAAAATTAAAAATATGAAGTATTTTTTACTATACAACTTTGCTGTAAAAGCTGTTTGATTTATTAGAAATCACAATTATAAATACATTATATTTCATCAGCTCGAAATATCTGGTCGTAAACAACTTCGTATATATTTGCATAATAATATTCACCGTTGCACGCAAGAGTGCCTCTTAGCTAGAAAATAGTCAGTTAACCAGAGCAAATCATAATATTAAATCGTTATTGACAAGTTCGTTAGGCATACACACCACTAAGTGGTGTGTATGCCTAACAACGTAAGACAACGTGTAATGGAAGTCTTCCAGTCCAGAATACAAATGAAGGGATGTTTACAAAAACAACATAACTACAATGAGAATAAATTTACAGGAGAGCGATAAAACTAAAGTCCTCTTTAAATAATATTCATTAAAGCTTAATATTCAAAAGCGGTAAAGATATATAACCACTCAGCTAAGATTATCCGTTTATTTGTGTTTCTGCTCATTACTTTTTTTGGAAAAAATAAAATAAAATAAACGTCGTTTTTGTGCACATTTTTGAAAAAAGATTTTTTTTATTGAAAAAAAATCGTCGTATACGCTAATATTCCCCATTTTATAAGTCGATTTAGAATATGGTTTACTCTGAGTATTAATGCCTGCAGTTTTATTCGACACTTTTTAGTGCAGTTTAGTATGGAAAATAAAATATTTTCAATTTTTTTGCCAAACGGGAAAGGTTTTAGACTATTTTTTCACATTCTGTAGCTCCTTTGATGACGGAACAGTATGACATCAAAAACTCAAATTTGGAAAAAATGCTAGTTATGTTGTTTTTGTAAACATCTCTTCAAATGTACGATTTTGGGCTAAAAAATGCAATCGGAAACTGAAAATAAAACAAGTAAGAGACGGAATCGCGCGCTGAGAGTTCTTCTGTTGGTACAGAGAAACCCTTATGCGCCAATTTCATAGTTTTACTTACGTTTACTAAGTCTGTCTGCGACCACGGGTGTAACGTCATGCTCGAAACGTCAGGATATAATTAAACTTGAGTTTACGCGATTAAGACCCGTTTGTCTTTAAAATATGAGTGGTAATCGTGAAAGTTTCAATCAATATATTTAAGTCATGTTTTTTCTTTTGATATTTAAATGTATAACGGTAATGGTGTGACCACAGACAATCTTTTATGTGTAATTTTGACCTATCATATTCTTTAACATTAAAAGTTTTATTTTTTTGTGTTTATCGCACATGAATGTTGAAATTTCTTTTTAATTGTTTATTTTGCATGTCTCTGGTCGAATGCACTCGAACTTTTTAGCCTTAAGATATAGTATGTATTATAGTGTGTTTATGCAAATGAACAATTTGAAATTTGAAGTTTAAACATACATTTAACAATGTACATATGTATATTTATTTGACCTATTTAGTGACATAGCTAACTATGTGGTTAGGTCGATTTGCGTTAGATTGTCTCTTGATTCTGCTGTTTAATTTCAGCGTATACTGATAGAAAGGTGGTTTTACTATTTATGGAAATTGAAGACAGCTTCCACAAATCGTTTCAATACAATATCACAAAGTGTTAGTCACAACAATAAATAGCGGCCTGTTTGTGTTCTATCTAAATTCAAAATCATTACTTTACATAACTTAATGAGTTTGATATCAAATAAATTGTTCCGTAATCATAGCCACTTAATGTTAATTACATGCAACAATTATGTAAATACATCTAAATATTATTCTCCAATAATTTCACAAGCATAATTAAATTATTACAGAATACAAACTCATTAAAGATAATTCAATAATTAATTAGGTATTATTTAAATAAGTACCTACAACGAATTACGAATCAAAATGAAATTACCGATTAAACCAATCTGTGTGATTTGACATAAATCTGTATTTTTCAGTGCAGATGGTGCTTTTTACGCAATATTGACAGAAGTGGTTAATTTCTCGTCAGGTTGATACTTCGAAGGTCAATGTGAACTGCGAAACGTCGTAGGATACACGTGCGAAAAGGAATTTCGTACCTCGTGTCGAATTAAGACACTTCCATCGGTCGTGTTTTAATTAATCGCCGCTCGTTTCGAACTTTTTTTTTTTGCCTAATATGTAAGACATTAACGATGTTATAATGTAGGCACAACTACATTCTGCTGCTAGTGTGAAAAGTTCGTAATATTTTTCGAGTACCGAGATGTAATTTAAAAGCCTTTTAATAGGTAAATAAAAGAAAAGAATGAGTACATAACTTTAAAATGACTCTTACTAGCAGGTGCCTAATTAATGCGAAAAGTGAAAGCCTCGGGCGCAAAGATTTACCTACACGAAATGTAAAGTTACTGTTTATTTTTCATAAGTCAGTGCGATTCTTAATTAAGGCAAGTAATTTTTGGAAAAAACTGTGTATGCAGAATTACTAACTTTGAATAATAACACAAAGTATTATTAGGTAAAGCGAACACCCTAATTATGTACGTAAGGTACAATACGTCAATAGTTCTGGTTCTTCACGTACAATAGTTTTGAGTTACCCGGTATAATTATAGATTAGTTTTTTTTTTTTTATATAACGGGTTGTTTGCAAAAAAAAATTACCTATGTAATTAAGGTCTTAATCAAAATAAAAATCACGATCGCGTCAGTTGTGTTATTAAAACGAATTCATACAAACTTTGTGGTATACTCTGTCCAACAACCTTCGGCAGTATAAATATAATGAAACGGTTGAACTCATGTGTATTTACCCCCTTATTCATAAACGTTTGTTTACTTAACAAGCCGTTAATAATTGTTTGTCCCTTTTGCTCTTGTAGAGACATTGTTAAGACCGAAAGGGACAAACAATTATTAGCGGCTTGTTAAGTTAACAAACGTTTATAAATAAGGGGGTTAGGCACTGGTCTCACCGCGAGCTACTAAGCTATGAACTATCGGCTATAAAAACGAAGAAAAGATACGCACTCCCGTGTAAATAAAAGAGACACGGCGATACTCGCCCGGCGGTGATAGCTGATAGCTGGGCGAGTATAGCCGTGTCTCTTTTATTTACACGGGAGTGCGTATCTTTTGTTCGTGTTTATAGCCGATAGTTCATAGTTTAGTAGCTCGCGGTGAGACCAGTGCCTTAGTCACTATCTAGGGGAGGTAGGGGAGGGAAGGGCAGTTGGGAGACATGGGCACCCCCTTTTTATTCTGATTTGATCAAAGATTTTATTTTTTTCTTGATTTGGTAGTTTACTTTACCGACTGGCAACACTATTCATCCATAGACTATCTGTATTTTCTGTCAGTTGTGAAACACAAACACGTTTGAAGGTTATGCGCTCGTAAAAGTAAATATTTTGCTGCGGTTTCGGATTGTAATAAAGAGAAAACTAATTAAAGGTATGTGTATTTTCTATTATTTATCTATTGTATATTTACTAATCTATGAATTAAACTGAAATTTAAGCCTAAATATGTAGATTCAAAAAAATACCGGTAACCTATGTCGAAAATGTATACGGAGGGAGCAATGGGCATTTGGCGCGCGGGTGGTTTGGGCATGCCCAATGCTCCCTCCTATTATGTTCAGTATAGGAGGAGTAGAGCCAATATTTAAGGTTTATTTTTAATTACAGAAAGATGCCGTTTAAATTCAAAAAGAAAGGATTGCGACGGGAAATTCCTAAAGATTTAATATTACGAGCCATAGAAGAAGTATCAAAAGGTTCAAAAATAAAAACTACTGCTGATTAATACGGAATCCCTAGATCTAGTTTGCAACGGTACCTAAAACAAGATTCCATAAAGGATTTTGGTTTCGATTATTGATATAGTTTAATAATAGTTTATTTGTTAACTAATTTTTGAATTCCGTTATGGATATAAAGTGATTTATAGGCCGAGCCCAAGCCTCCCACAGGGTATGCCCAAGCCTCCCTACCATAGGGAGCATTGGGCACTTTTGACTTAGTTTATAAAATATCTCGTAATGTTGAAACTGATTGTGATTTTTAAGAAATCTCTTTAGTTATATCTAGCCAAATATGTGGTGCAATAAGAATTGGCAATAAAAGTTGATTATCTATAAAATCTGTTTTTTTATGCAATAAATAGTGAAAAAGTGCCCATCCCTCCCCTACCTCCCCTACGTATCGTACCAACTTGTATCGTACGTTTCGGAGAGCCTACGAGTAGGTCTCCATTATCAAGCACTGAGCCTCAGTGTGTTCACGCCGAGCGACTCGCAAGCGCAACGAAACATGTCGCGCGTTGTGACTGAATACGAGTACCTACACGTGAGTTTAACCGTTTAGTTATATTTATCGGGAACCCTAATGACAGCCGAGCTAAGAGGCCTAGCTACTTGTTACTCGTTACAGAATCTTGTATCTACGCATCTACGCAGTAGTAGAAAACTAAGCTTGCGTCCATGCATAGGATGCATACCCCATAGAAATAACTTCCTTCGTAAGAATGTAAACCCTTCACATAACAAGACAAGAGTGAATCGTTCTATGTCTAACACGGGAAATGAATTGATGAACACTGTAGTAGTGACCTTTTATACTGTCAGGCCACCAGCCACCTGTTCATAGGTTGGTATCATCTACCTGTAAACCTGCATGGACCAAGCAAAGACCACTCCAAGCAAAACATTGCTTATCGTTTTCTAGATTTAGTAACTCATATCTCCGACACGGCCATACTGACAAGACAAGCGTCCTCGCTTGTATCTGAAACAAACACGTACATCAGTAATCTTTGTCACCACTCGGTTACTCCTGACCAAATTATCTGTCTACGTAAAATCAACTCAACTCAAGGAAAATAATTTTATTCTTTGCAACTGAATTTAGGATCACTTAAAGTCAATTCATTACCACCAATTTAAATGCAAGACCAGACAAGTACCACCTGGCTTTCATAGCCACCTTTAACGTAAAACACATGACGGCAAACTTTCGGAAACAGGTCTCTCATTCGTGGCCTATTGGTTATCACATAACCACACTACGCGCATCCCCAAGGGATCGCCGAGTCAACCCTATGACTCTACGGTCTCTACAAGACCCGACCTCCGCCAGAGCTTATCGCGCACCGCGTACCCACGGACTACTCAAAGGTAGACACCGACTTCTAACGGGCTACGGCTACGATCAAGCCTCTGGTACGGTCGACCAACCGAACTGAGAACCTCATCCTTCATGCCACAACAATCTTCATCTACTTCACGTGGTACTTGGCTTTCTAGCATTTTCATTAACAACAAAATGTTATCTGTATTCAATCATTTATGAACTTCAATTTGTTAGACAATTTTGATAGTGCCACCAGCTCAGTTTCAGTTACCAGTAAAATCAAAATTAAGGAAACACAAGTCACGTTTATGTCCATCGGAAACTCACATTGTGACATAGTCACCTCATCCCGTTTAACAACAATAACTTCTTTTGTGGCATTACCAAAATGATCTCAATTAATGAATGATTCAAATTAGTCAACCTCTCGACTCAAACAAAAACGTAAATTACTCAACCAGGTTACATCATAACCATCCGATTTCATTTCAGTCCATCGGATTGTTAGGATCCAATAACCTATCAGAAGTTAACCATCTCAGCCGCGTAAGTGCTACTCCTCGCAAAGAGTATACTGCACATAAAAAGCAGTCCACGTGCACCTTTTACATGCTCCGGAACTTCCGATGCGATTATTCGATCACGCTCAATCCCTCGGACTTGCTCTCGGTCCATTGAAAGCTCACATGACTGATGATTAGAACTCATTAAATTTAAAAATTACCCTTTCCGCATTTAAAGTAGTTAATAGAAAATTTTAATACCGCAATTCAGAATCATATTTTCTTAAGGTACTCGTTTAATCAACCCAGGGAATTAAAATCAACTTCATTAACATTCGAAATAGACTAGTCAGCCTAACTATGTACTACTTTACTAGCCAGTAACCGACACAGTTCTACAATAGTCAAATGAAACACTTCAACAAACCAACAAATGGGTTGCAGTACTCACAGCAGTTACAATACTCCAGATGCTACACCCAGCAACTGAGTCTTAACAACCACCTACATGGCTGTCGCACAATCTAAACGCCTTGACCACATACACCATTAAACCAAACGCACGCCACTCACAATCGTGGCCGCACTGAGACGGAAAAATAGATCCGATTTTACACCTACGACTACGAATGATAAATGGTGTATGTAGTCTGAGAAAACTGAACCCAAAAAAATGTAAAAAGTTTCATTCCACGATTGCAAACTAATTGATTAATTTCAATAAAATTAAATTAAAATTAAAAATCATTTATTTCGGACTCGAGATCCATAGCTTGTTAGAATAAAACTTACAATTTTAATTGAACTAAAGAAGTCAAACTGAAACTATTGACAGCCCAAATAATAAGAAATTATTGTCATCACCATCATCATGACCACCATTATGACCTTCACCATGACCTTCACCATGACATTCACCATGACCTTCATCATGACCTTCATCGTGACCTTCATCGTGACCTTCATCATGACCTTCATCGTGACCTCCATCATGACCTTCATCATGACCTTTATCAAGACCTTCATCATGACCTTCATCATCATCGTCGGCATTTTCAATTTGATAAACTCAAAAGGATAATCCCGCGATTACTACTACAACATTAGTTTCACTAATCAGCCCAGGGCTCAAATAGCCCAACAACATGTGAACTTCTCACCGGATCAACAACGCTGTCTGTTGTAATGGTGTGGGCACGCCACGCGTTGCACCACGTGTTCACGATAGGCAGTAGCGACACCAGTCTTCCTCTGCCACGCCGTCGGGACGTGATGACAGCAACAGCCATGATGCCGGCAGGTTGCTCTGGTTAACCATGTTGAACTGAAAATATCAAATTGTACGATATCATTTTTATCACAAAAACAAAGTAAAGTCAAAGCCGACTGATTTCCTTTTTTTTTTCAAGTAGACTAGCAATAAGCAGTTTTGAACAGATGTTGAGATAATTGGAATGCTAGACCTAATCATAACACTAAGTACCTAAAGTTTGAGGTTAGACACTGACCTCATCTTATACTCGACATCAAAATAAGATTGTGCTTCACTTTACTATAATCAAATTAATCTCGCAAATAATAAAACGTATTAAGAACACAAAAACTTAACGTTACAAACAGAAATGTCACCCGTTAGTTCTTTAAACTACTGCTTCTAATTTTTCATTAAAACAATTGGAAAGAAACCTGTCCTTTAATTTCCGTTGCTCCAAAATAACCATAGAGTTGGCGTTTTCAATTCTTAATTTCTTGGACATAGGTATCGCAAGAAATTGCGCTCGTTTCATCGTCACAGCATATTCATCATGGATGAAACTGTAGACTACTATGACAGTGAGCTTGTTGATCTTGAAGTTGAACATCTGTAACGGTAATTTCACACGCATAGAAAACTTTTAACACAAGGCATGGATTGAAAATGTTTATCACTATCACAAATTAATTTTTGGTAGACTCGAAAACAAAACAAAACAAAGGGCTACCTGCCCATATTTTGGTATTGCTAGTATTTCACAACTAAGTAAGTAATAAGTATGGGTCATGATATACTTTGAAATCACTAGAATTACACTGTTTTTATTTCTTTTTTTTTTTTCAATAGGGTAGGATACCTACCCACACGTTTTCTTACAACAGTAATCACAAAAAAAGAACAAAGCAGTTTTCTAAATCACAACTGAAATCAAACTTAACTGCAAACATAGTGAACAATCATTACCTTACCAACTGTTGTCGATTTTAAACCTTACCGTTTACATGTGGTACAATACCAGTACTCACTGTTACGTGAGCCTTGAGTCTTCATCCCACTTGCTGATATCGGGAACCCTAATGACAGCCGAGCTAAGAGGCCTAGCTACTTGTTACTCGTTACAGAATCTTGTATCTACGCATCTACGCAGTAGTAGAAAACGAATGGAGAGTTCTAAGCTTGCGTCCATGCATAGGATGCATACCCCATAGAAATAACTTCCTTCGTAAGAATGTAAACCCTTCACATAACAAGACAAGAGTGAATCGTTCTATGTCTAACACGGGAAATGAATTGATGAACACTGTAGTAGTGACCTTTTATACTGTCAGGCCACCAGCCACCTGTTCATAGGTTGGTATCATCTACCTGTAAACCTGCATGGACCAAGCAAAGACCACTCCAAGCAAAACATTGCTTATCGTTTTCTAGATTTAGTAACTCAATCATCTGTTCCTAATGATTTAAACATTAATCACCTTAATCATCATTTCTCTGATTCAGTCATTTTCAGTGGGCCGGCTAAGGTTCGGACACTTAATCATCTTTCTAGCATCCCAACTACTGTCTCTTCCCAGTTTTCTTTCACTCAATTTTCCGGTAGTGATGTTCAGAAGAACATTTTATCTGTATCCTCCAATGCTGTTGGCGTAGACAGTGTGAGCCGTAATATGATCCTTCCTCTCCTTGATCTCCTTGTTCCGATCATTACCCACATCCTAAATTCTTCTATTTCCTCGAATACTTTTCCAGCATTATGGAAGGAAGCAGACATAATTCCTATACCTAAAAAGCCTAAACCTGCTTCTTATAATGATTACCGTCCCATTTCTATTCTTCCCTTCCTATCCAAAGTTTTTGAGCGCTTAGTTCATCAGCAACTGACTTCGTTTTTTAATACTTGTAGCCTCATGAACCCTTTCCAATCTGGTTTCCGCCCCGGTCATAGTACGGTTTCAGCACTTGTTAAGATTACAGATGATATCCGCTCGGCAATGGATAGGAGGATGTTGACGGTATTAGCACTGCTAGACTTTAGCAACGCATTTAATGCCGTCGATTTTGATATTCTGCTTGCGATATTGTGTTCTCTCAACATATCTCCTTCGGTTATTGAATGGTTTCGGAGTTACCTTGTTTGTCGTCGGCAGAGAATAAAGTTGGATGATCTTCGTTCTGATTGGTGCAACACAATAGCCGGAGTTCCGCAGGGTGGCGTGTTGTCCCCACTCCTGTTTTCAATATTTATTAATTCTATTACCAACAATATTAGTTCTTCATATATTATCACCTTTATGCTGATGATCTCCAAATTTATTCTCAGGGTGTGCTCGACGATTTGCCATCGGTAATTAGATCTATTAATGGCGACCTCGACAATATTCTAGATTGGAGTTGCCGTTATGGACTCACAGTTAATCCATCTAAAACCCAGGTAATCATCATTGGTAGTTCAAAGCTGATTTCACGCATTGAGTTCCCTAATTTGCCTATGATTTTGTTTAACGGTGTCCAAATTCCATATTCGACTCAAGTCAAAAATTTAGGTATTATTATAGATAGTACTTTGTCTTGGGTTCCTCAGATCGGTGAGGTTAGTAGGAGGATGTTTGCAGCAATAGGGTCCTTAAGGCGGCTTCGTAACTTTTTACCTCTCGCTACCAAAATTGCGCTCGCTCAAACTCTGCTCCTGCCTATCTTAGATTATGCAGATAGCTGCTATCTTGATATTTCTCAGGAGCAGCTCAATAAACTCGAACGCCTACAGAATGTATGTATCCGTTTCATATTTGGACTGCGTAAATATGATCATGTTTCCTATTATCGACTACAACTCAAGTGGCTTCCCATCCGCCTACGACGTAACTCTCATATTTTGGCTCTTCTATATAACGTACTTTTTAACCCTGCTGCCCCATTCTACCTTAAAGAGCGCTTCCACTACCTTTCTTCTGTAAGATGCTCTACTAATTATCTCCTTGCCCAAACATACTCTTCTTCTAAATTCTACAACGACTCTTTTACTTTTCAAGCAATTCGAATGTGGAATGCTTTGCCAGTTGAACTGAGGTGTGCTAAGTCCATTTCAATTTTTAAAGCTCATCTCAAGCAACACTTTCTGTCACTTCCTTAAGCTCCTTTGTCCTTCCTGTTCATACGTTGTCTATTTTATTGAATATTATTTTCATTTAGTTATATTTATGTATTTGTTTATATATGTATTTATATTTATGAGTATATATACTTATATATGTATATATTGGTGCTGATGTGAACTTATTTTTCTCTGGTTTATCTCATTGTACTTTTATTTTTCTTTCATTACAGTCTATATGTCAATTCTACTGCCATAAGGTTGTCTGGAAGAGATCGCTTTTTAGCGATAAGACCGCCTGTTGTTACGTACTTCTTGTAAGCTTCCTTTTTCGTTTATTTATTGTTAATTTTAGCACAATAAATAATATTATTATTATTATACACTTTATTTCTCATATCTCTTAGGTTAGGCTTTTTATAACAATATTTATAAAATTAAAACAAAATACAACATACAAAAACAATACAAAACACATAAATACTTTATAAAAAACCTAACCTAGGGTGCCGCCGGCAACGGGGCGGGCCCAAGCTGCCGGTGGTTAGGGCTGCAGGGAGAGGAACCGCCGGACTATGCGCGCCGTGTCCAGGATTACCGCCTTCTGCATCTGACCCTTGACCCAACCACCTAGCGAGAGTCTCTTGAGGTGTTGATCGAGACTCTTCGCTATGAGACCGTTCGCAGAAACAACTATCGGTACAATGATCGCCGAATCAACCTCCCACATGTCGGTTACCTCGTGAGCCAAGTCAAGGTACTTACTGGCTTTGTCCTTCTCGGCCTTCACGAGGTTCTCGTCATGGGGGATGGTGACGTCGATGAGCATTGCCCGGCGTTGGGATCGATCTATCAGCACGATATCAGGCTTATTGGCTACAATAGTCCTGTCCGTGATGATAGATCGATCCCAATAGAGCGTGGCACGACCATTTTCGAGAACTGCCGCAGGTGTGTACTTATAGTACGGCACTTCGAATCCCACAAGGCCGTATTGAAGAGCAAGCTGCTGGTGTATAATCCTGGCTACGAGGTTGTGTCTGTGCAAGTACTCGGTGTTAACAATCTGAGAACAACCGGAAATAATATGCCTGAGTGACTCACCGGGACGGCGGCATGCCCGACAAATGTCGACCGTACCGTCCTTCAGGATATATTTCCGGTAGTTATTCGTCATGATAACCTCGTCAGCAATTGCACAAGCAAAACCCTCGGTTTCTCCGAAGAGGTCCCCGAATCGTAGCCAGTTCACCGACGCGAGCAGATCTACATCAGGTCCCGTGAGGGCCTTGTAGAACCGCCCGTGTAGCTCCTTGCTCAATCCATACCGCCTTGCGGTCCTCGGTGCTTAGTACCACAGGTTTGCGCCAGTTCTCTTTTGCCAAGGAGAGCGGCGTGAAGTTCCGATCTACTGCCACCACATCTCGATGCATCCCGCACTCATTGCTAAGAAAATAGTTTCTAAGATTGTACACCTCGCGGTTGTGGAGGTTTTTGGCATTTAAGAAGCCGCGGCCCCCACACTTCCGCGGGATTTACAATCTCATAACTGATGAGCGCGGGTGTAGCATTCGATGTGTGGTGAGCAGTGTACGGACCCTTCGATCCAGGGCGTCCAGCTCGGTCTGAGTCCACCTTAGTACGCCAAAGGAGTATATGAGTATGGGCATTACCCAGGCGTTGAAGGCGCGCACTTTGTTGCCTCCTGACACAAGACTGTTAAGTACTTTTGTGAGCCGGCTGAAAAAGCGCTCCTACACCGCCTGTCTAATTCCCATATCTTCAATACCCAAAGACTGTGACATACCAAGGTATTTATAGGTTTCTGCTTCCGAGATAGATCTGAACGACATTGTCTCAGAAAGCTGTAAATTTGTCGAATTTACTACTTTCCCCCGCTGCACATGCATAACCGCACACTTATCGACACCAAACTCCATTTTGATGGCACTACTGAAAACTTCTGTGGTTCGCAGTAGCTCCAACAAGTCTTGGCTATTTGGCGTAAATAATTTGAGATCATCCATGTACAGAAGGTGAGAAATGACTTCACCCTCTCTCCGAAGCCGGCAACCTAGTCCTGAATCCTTCAGCAGGGTGCTGAGGGGATTCAGTGCTAGGCAGAACCATAAGGGACTCAGACTGTCACCCTGGAATATTCCTCGCTCGATCCTTATAAAGTCCTGCGGACCAGAGGGGCCAACTCCACCTCCTGGTTGACGAAGGACTGTGGGCCACTGCCTCATACACGCGCCGAGAAAGGATCTTAAAGTTGCATTAACTTTATACAACTCCAAGACTCTCTTCAACCATGAATGAGGCACCGAATCCTAGGCCTTCTTGTAGTCAATCCAAGCAGCGGAGAGGGCCCCTTTGTTACGCCGGACTTGCTGGCAAATGGTCATGTCAATGAGGAGGAGCTCTTTAGTACCACGGGACCCAACCCTACATCCATTTTGAGCAGGAGCCAAAACATTGTTCGCAACAATGTGCGTGTTAATTTTTACTCTCAAAATGGATGTAAGGAGCTTGTACAGTGTGGGCAAGCACGTGATGGGTCGGTAGTTCTTCGCTTCCGTGGTACTACCGGACTTGTAGAGCAGGAAGGTTACTCCAGTTGTTAAGGAAGGTGGCAGGGAACCGAGCTCGAGGGCTTGTTGGAATTGCGTTGCCAATCGTGAGTGCGAGCACCGAAACCATTTTAGCCAGAAGTTGTGCAATCCATCCGGCCCAGGACTTTTCCAGTTCTGAGTCGTGCGGACAGCACAACTTACGTCATCGGGGCTGATGGTAACTGCCCCCATAGGTTCGATGGTCTCGCATTCACGTTCGACAACGGTCATCCATTCACCCTCGGTATGTCCGATGGGCGCTGACCAGATACTACGCCAGAAATCACTCATAGCAGTAGCATCCGGCAACCGCGCGTCGGACACACGGTAGTCGGTTTCCTCCCACTTTCGGTAAACCTTCCTTTGGTCACTCTGGAAAAGGCGATTCTGCTGGAATCGATTCACACGCTCTCTGTAGCGGCGAATACGGTTTGCCCATGCATAAACCTTCTGCTTCAGAAAGTCGATGCGCTCTGTGAGGTTGGCCATGTAGTCGCGGGGTGCAATACCCGTTCCCGCGAACGCCTGGTTCACAAAGCGCATTACTCGGGGGCGGTTGTTACCCCCCCTGAAGCAGATCAGCTTTGCAATGAGAGTCCTACACGAGTCGATACGACGCTCGATCCGCACCTGCCATGCGGGGTCACCTCCGGCGGTCCTAGGTGCACGGTCAGCGTCCGGAAACTTGACTCGAGCAACACGGCACGCCGCGATGGCCCCGCAGTACATGATCGAGTGCGTATCTTCCAAATCTTTACTGGATCGTATATACGGCTCCAGTAAAGCGTTTAGGGCTCCCATCGACGCTAGATTGCGCCTATTCATGGGCAAACGTGGTAATCGTGGCCTAGAGTCGGGTGTGAAGCGATGCTGCATAATCGCCTCTTCCAGAGTCCTCCTCAATTGCTCATTGTCTGAAGTACTCACACTCAGGTTCGTAACGTCATCCCCGTCGGCACTGGGATCAACCCGCGGTGCCCTCGGTGCCAGGTCGGGTGCCGGCACCGGATCCGGCGACATGGTGGGCGGGTCCCGCGCCGAAGCGGAGGCCGCACGAACAGGGAGAGCCTCCAGGCGAAGCCGATCAAGTGTCGAGTCATCCAGCCGCTTTAATCGTTGGATGACTCGCACTTGATCCGATAATCGCTGCGCAGTCACATTTATGGTCGGTTCAAGAGCCTGAAACAGAGGAAGCATCCGGACACGATACGCGGATAGGTTAGTTTCTCCCTCTGTAGCCCCGTAGTAGGCGCGCATGACATTCTCATTCATAGCTTGAGACCATGTCATGCGTCGCACTACACCACCGGCAGCGGGAGCCGTGGGCGGGGCAGCATGTCCCGCGGGCCCCAAGCGTGCCGGCAGCGGTGGCCGTCCTCGCCGCGCAGGTGGTCGTGGCGGCGGCGGCGGTGGTCCGCGCTCGTCGCTCGACTCGCTGGTGTCGGGTGCAGTGGCGAATTCTTCACCCGACGACGATTCCGAAGAGGAGGAGGAGGACGATGCGGACGGAGGTGGTGGGCGTGCGGATAGTGTGGACGCTTGACGTGTTTTACTTCGCGTTTGCATGATTTCCTGTTGTCTTTATGTATGTTGGCGTGTAGGTCCGAGTATATGAGTAGTCATCACGGGTATCATCTGTACTACTAAAATTGTACAAAGTAGAATCGAAACGGCCAATAAATACATTTTTTATAAAAAAGAACAGAAAAAATTGTAAAAAACACGTCTGACGTTGACAGCGTCAATTTTTTTTTTTTTTTTTTTTTTATTATTATTATTCTCTTTATACATCTTCTTAGGTCAGGTTATTTTATAATATGGTTATAAAAATAAAATACAATAAAACATACAAAATCAATACAAAACATATAAACATACTATAAAACTATATATACTATAACCTAGGGTGCCGCCGGCAACGGGGCGGGCCCAAGCTGTCGGTGGTTAGAGCTACAGGGAGAGGAACCGCCGGACTATGCGCGCCGTGTCCAGGATTACCGCCTTCTGCATCTGACCCTTGATCCAACCGCCTAGCGAGAGCCTCTTGAGGTGTTGATCGAGACTCTTCGCTATGAAACCATTCGCAGAAACAACTATCGGCACAATGATCGCCGAATCAACATCCCACATGTCGGTTACCTCGTGAGCCAAGTCAAGGTACTTACTGGCTTTGTCCTTCTCGGCCTTCACGAGGTTCTCGTCATGGGGGATCGTGATGTCGATGAGCATTGCCCGGCGTTGCGATCGATCTATCAGCACGATATCAGGCTTATTGGCTACAATAGTCCTGTCCGTGATGATAGATCGATCCCAATAGAGCGTGGCACGACCATTTTCGAGAACTGCCGCAGGTGTGTACTTATAGTAAGGCACTTCGAAGCCCACAAGGCCGTATTGAAGAGCAAGCTGCTGGTGTATAATCCTGGCTACGAGGTTGTGTCTGTGCAAGTACTCGGTGTTAGCAATCTGAGAACAACCGGAAATAATATGCCTGAGTGACTCACCGGGACGGCGGCATGCCCGACAAATGTCGACCGTACCGTCCTTCAGGATATATTTCCGGTAGTTATTCGTCATGATAACCTCGTCAGCAATTGCACAGGCAAAATCCTCGGTTTCTCCGAAGAGGTCCCCGAATCGTAGCCAGTTCACCGACGCGAGCAGATCTACGTCAGGTCCCGTGAGGGCCTTGTAGAACCGCCCGTGTAGCTCCTTGCTCTTCCATACCGCCTTGCGGTCCTCGGTGCTTAGTACCACAGGTCTGCGCCAGTTCTCTTTTGCCAAGGAGAGCGGCGTGAGGTTCCGGTTTACTGCCACCACATCACGATGCATCCCGCACTCATTGCTAAGAAAATAGTTTCTAAGATTGTACACCTCGCGGTTGTGGAGGTTTTTGGCATTTAGGAAGCCGCGGCCCCCACACCTCCGCGGGATATACAATCTCATAACTGATGAGCGCGGGTGTAGCATTCGATGTGTGGTAAGCAGTGTACGGACCCTTCGATCCAGGGCGTCCAGCTCCGTCTGAGTCCACCTTAGTATGCCAAAGGAGTATGTGAGTATGGGTATTACCCAGGCGTTGAAGGCGCGCACTTTGTTGCCTCCTGACAAAAGACTGTTAAGTACTTTTGTGAGCCGGCTGAAAAAGCGCTCCTTCACCGCCTGTCTAATTCCCATAACTTCAATACCCAAAGACTGTGACATACCAAGATATTTATAGGTTTCTGCTTCCGAGATAGATCTGAACGACATTGTCTCAGAAAGCTGTAAATTTGTTGAATTTACTACTTTCCCCCCGCTGCACATGCATAACCGCACACTTATCGACACCAAATTCCATATTGATGGCACTACTGAAAACTTCTGTGGTTCGCAGTAGTTCCAACAAGTCTTGGCTATTTGGCGCAAATAATTTGAGATCATCCATATACAGAAGGTGAGAAATGACTTCACCCTCTCTCCGAAGCCGGCAACCTAGTCCTGAATCCTTCAGCAGGGTGCTGAGGGGATTCAGAGCTAGGCAGAACCATAAGGGACTCAGACTGTCACCCTGGAATATTCCTCGCTCGATCCTTATAAAGTCCTGCGGGCCCGAGGGGCCATCCCCGCCTCCTGGTTGACGAAGGACTGTGGTCCACTGCCTCATACACGCGCCGAGAAAGGATCTTAAAGTTGCATTAACTTTATACAGCTCCAAGACCCTTTCCAACCATGAATGAGGCACCGAATCATAGGCCTTCTTGTAGTCAATCCAAGCGGCGGAGAGGGCCCCTCTGTTACGCCGGACTTGCTGGCAGATGGTCATGTCGATGAGGAGGAGCTCTTTAGTACCACGGGACCCAACCCTACATCCATTTTGAGCAGGAGCCAAAACATTGTTCGAAACAATGTGCGTGTTAATTTTTACTCTCAAAATGGATGTAAGGATCGTGTATTATTATTATTTCCTTTATTGATCTTTTCTCTTAGGCTAGGTGTTTTATAAACATGTCTATAAAAGTAAAATACAATACAACATACAAAAACAATACAAAATATAAACACTTTATAAAAAACCTAACCTAGGGTGCCGCCGGCAACGGAGCGGGCCCAAGCTGCCGGTGGTTAAGGTCGCAGAGAGAGGAACCGACGGACTATCCGCGCCGTGTCCAGGACTACCGCCTTCTGCATCTGACCCTTGATCCAGCCATCTAGCGAGAGACTCTTAAGATGTTGGTCGAGACTCTTCGCTATTAAACCGTTCGCTGTAACGACTATCGGGACTATGATCGTCGAGTCAACATCCCACATGGCGGTTATCTCGTGGGCCAAGTCTAGGTACTTACTGGACTTGTCCTTCTCGGCCTTCACGAGATTCTCATCATGGGGGATGGTGACGTCGACGAGCACAGCCCGGCGCTGCGATCGATCTACCAGCACGATATCAGGCTTGTTGGCTACAATAGTCCTGTCCGTGATGATAGGTCGATCCCAATAGAGCGTGGCACGACCATTTTCGAGAACTGGTGCAGTTGTGTACTTATAGTATGGCACTTCGACGTCCACAAGGCCGTATCGAAGAGCAAGCTGCTGGTGTATAATACTGGCTACGAGGTTATGTCTGTGCAAGTACTCGGTGTTAGCAATCTGAGAACAACCGGAAATAATATGCCTGAGTGACTCTCCGGGACGGCGGCATGCCCGACAAATGTCGACCGTACCGTCCTTCAGGATATATTTCCGGTAGTTATTCGTCATGATAACCTCGTCAGCAATTGCACAGGCAAAACCCTCGGTTTCTCCGAAAAGGTCCCCGAATCGTAGCCAGTTCACCGACGCGAGCAGATCCACGTCAGGTCCCGTGAGGGCCTTGTAGAACCGCCCGTGTAGCTCCTTGCTCTTCCATACCGCCTTGCGGTCCTCGGTGCTTAGTACCACAGGTCTGCGCCAGTTCTCTTTTGCCAAGGAGAGCGGCGTGAGGTTCCGGTCTACTGCCACCACGTCACGATGCATCCCGCACTCATTGTTAAGAAAATAGTTTCTGAGATTGTACACCTCGTGGTTGTGGAGGTTTTTGGCATTTAGGAAGCCGCGGCCCCCACACCTCCGCGGGATGTACAATCTCATAACTGATGAGCGCGGGTGTAGCATTCGATGTGTGGTAAGCAGTGTACGGACCCTTCGATCCAGGGCGTCCAGCTCGGTCTGAGTCCACCTTAGTATGCCAAAGGAGTATGTGAGTATGGGCATTACCCAGGCGTTGAAGGCGCGCACTTTGTTGCCTCCTGACAAAAGACTGTTAAGTACTTTTGTGAGCCGGCTGAAAAAGCGCTCCTTCACCGCCTGTCTAATTCCCATATCTTCAATACCCAGAGACTGTGACATACCAAGGTATTTATAGGTTTCTGCTTCCGAGATAGATCTGAACGACATTGTCTCAGAAAGCTGTAAATTTGTTGAATTTACTACTTTCCCCCCGCTGCACATGCATAACCGCACACTTATCGACACCAAACTCCATATTGATGGCACTACTGAAAACTTCTTTTCAAATTCAGAAAATTTGAGTTATTATTATTATTATTATTACTTGATATCGATGACATATTTAATACTTCATATTAGACTGGTTTTTTTCGTTTGTATTTTATTATAATGTTAATTAATGTTGATACTGATAGTAATATTGATGACATGTTGATTGTCGATTCTTAGTATTATTCTGATTTTTTTCTTGTATTTGTATTGTAATTTTAATGGATTTGTGCTTGCTACTTGATAACACTGTGACTTCTTAATCTGGTTATATTTGTTGAAATTGTGACTTTTTTATGTAAAATGTAAGTAATTTTTTGCCACAACCCTTTAGGGTTCATGTATTAAGCTATGTACTTACTTGTATAAATGTGTGTAACGTTCTGCCGGGGCAGGACGCACATATCCTCTGTGCCTGATGGGCCTGAGAGGTTTACCGAGCTAATCTCAGATTTGGGAGAAAGGGTAACTATGGGTGAGAACGGAAACAAACAGTATGTAATGCTATAGAAAGGCTTATACGCCGTTTATTAAGCTTAATCAGTCTCCTTAACACTAAGATGCCGCACTGGCTCTAAACTAAGGTTTCACTCCGGCCGGCCGGCACTAAACTGTCTGTAAATTATTCCCGGAGCCCTGGCGCGGGCTGTGACGCGGTTGCCTTCGGTGACGGTTTGCGGAAGCGTGGTTCGGTGGGGAACGGACAGGAGTCTAGGGCAGGCGGTGTCCGCCACAAGCCCAGGACAAACGGAAAGACAGCGTGGCCTAGGCGCGCAAGTCACCCCGGCCTCGATCTGTCGGATCGTGTGTACAGGCGCGCAGAGCACCCCGGCTGGGCTATTGGATAGGAGAGCCTGGCCTAGGCGCGCGAGTCACCCCGGCCGGACTGTGAGAAGGATAAGAGGATGGGAGCGGCGCGAGCGCCGGGGACGGAAGGAGACCGCTCGTGCCTGCGCGCGCGCTTTTATGCGGTCGGTCGGTATCCCCTCCACGTCGACTCGAACGATGATGCCGCCCGCGGCCCGATTCCGGCTGGTGCGCGCCGAGCCGGTGATATGGCGCGCTGGTGACATGGCTATGTCACACTCCCCCCCCTTCATGTGGGGATTTTTACCTGGGGAAAAATCACAGTTAAACTGGTGTTCTGAAAATCATTTTATATGTATACTAAATGCTGAGAATCAACTTTTTTTTTTTTTTTTTTTTTAATTTTATTTTATTTTTTTTATTTACGGTTTCTCTTTTCCGTTTTCTTTTGTTTTTTTTTTTTTTGTTTTTTTTTTATATTTATTTTTTTTGTTTTTTTTTTCCCTTTTTTTTTCCTTTTTTTTTTTTTTAACACTGGTAGCAAAATATAGTTTAACTATTACCTATTCTAACTATGCTCTAAATGTCTATTTATTGGCCTCTGCTACAAACCGGCTTCTGCTTCTGCCGCGTATGAGGCAGTCGCACCACACCCAGCTTCTTGCCTCCGTTCCGCTTCCTCCCCGCCCGGTGTTTTCTTTTCTTGCGGCGAGGAGTTGTAGATGCGGAGGCCCCGGAGGATGTTGGGGTCATTGCGGGCTCGTCGGACCGCCGGAGCTCCTCCTCGATGAAGGCGGCGTACTCTTCGTTCTCGACGAGGATTGAGAGCGCGTCCTCCAGGTCCCATTCCTGAGGCTGCTGGGGATCTGCATCCTTACGTTGCGTGGTTCCGGTACTGTGCTGGTTCTCCCAGAACAGCCTCGTTCCCGGGTCATATCGTAGGTCGCCCGCGCGGCCGGTGGCAACGACGTAGTGTTCCCGGTGCGTTCTCATGGCGTTGTTTCCTTATGTCCCCTGCGTGCGTCCTTTTATATGTTTTAATATTTTATATTTTCGGTGAGTTTCGATTCTGCCCTGCCGCATCTACCCTCCATATGCCCTCCTGGTTCGCATAGTGTTGGTTTCTTC
>JALPQI010031649.1:0-44156 GCA_025490895.1 Thaumatotibia leucotreta | reverse complement strand
TCGATGAAGGCGGCGTACTCTTCGTTCTCGACGAGGATTGAGAGCGCGTCCTCCAGGTCCCATTCCTGAGGCTGCTGGGGATCTGCATCCTTACGTTGCGTGGTTCCGGTACTGTGCTGGTTCTCCCAGAACAGCCTCGTTCCCGGGTCATATCGTAGGTCGCCCGCGCGGCCGGTGGCAACGACGTAGTGTTCCCGGTGCGTTCTCATGGCGTTGTTTCCTTATGTCCCCTGCGTGCGTCCTTTTATATGTTTTAATATTTTATATTTTCGGTGAGTTTCGATTCTGCCCTGCCGCATCTACCCTCCATATGCCTCCTGGTTCGCATAGTGTTGGTTTCTTCTTTTTTTTTTCCATTTTTCTATTATGCTACGTCGGTGATACATAAACACACGCTCTGACTGGTGGAAAGCGGTCACCGTAGACTATGTACCCGTACAATCCGCCTATCCGCCCATTTCGTCTTGCAATAAATCAACGGTACCTGTTGTTGCAATGTTCTAATTAATTGAACTCTTGCGTCTTGGCATTACGGTCGCGTTTTGGTTGGCGGGTACTTTGTTTTTGATTCGCAATAGTACTTCGGTATGTTATGAAAGCGGTTTGTACCTACAAGGGGCGACGTATTTGATGTATGTACCTACTTAATTTCCTTTCCGATTTCCTCGCCGCTGTTGTCTTTATTTTTCGGTGTGCGTCGCTTATTGTATTGTGTGTCTTATTGGCATCGGTGTATGGTTCATTCTCGCCTGCTTTTTCCCCTGCCGGGGATACGGCACTGCTTTGCATTGCACTTGCTGGTTTTAGTTATAAAGTTATTTTATTTTGAAGTTATTGTTGGTATGGTTTCAAATCTTTTACGTGAGTTGTCACTGTCTTCCCTTTACTGTCTAAACTTTGAAGACCGTATATTACTGGCGATTTTTTGTCGGTAATTCTAAAAGGCCCTATGTATTTAGGTGCTAGTTTCGCGCAGTAGTTTTTATTCGCGTCGGATAATACAAAATTTCTTTTTAATACTAATGACCCTATTTCCGGTTCCCACTGTGTCCTTTTCCTGTCGTAGTAGGTTTTTTGGCTTTCGGACGCTTTGCGTTGGTTTCTCTGTACTATGTCATATATTTCCTGCAATTTTGATTTCTCTCTGAGTTGCGGCGTCGGGAATGGATTTCTATCTTGTGGAGTACGAAGTTCTCGTCCGTACAGTAGAAATGCGGGGGTATATTTCGTTGATTCGTGTACTGATGTGTTGAGGGCGAAGTTGAATTCGGGTAGGTATCTATCCCATTGTTTGTGGTTTCGTTCAACGAACATGGATATCATTGTTTCCAGCGTTCTGTTTACTCTTTCCGTTATATTGCATTGGGGCGAATAGGGCGGTGTTAGTTTGTGTTGGGTTCCGTAGGTTTTCAGCGTGTCTGTGAATACTTTGCCTACGTATTGTCTACCGTTGTCCGACATTAACGCCTGCGGTGCGCCGTGTCTTAGCGCCACGCTCTGTTCGAACGCTCTAGCGATCGAAATGCTGGTCGCCTTCCTTAACGGGGTCATCTCGGTCCACTTTGTAAACTTGTCGTGGAATACCATAATCCATGTGTAACCTTTTGACGAACGGGGAAGAGGTCCTATGAGGTCTGATGCCACTACTTCCCATGGTCGCGTTGCGTTGTTTATATGCATCGTTCCGCTTGCTTTCTGTTGCATTGCCTTATATTTTTGGCAGGCGTCACGTTTTTTTACGTACTGATATATGTCGCGTTGCATACCGGGCCAGTAATATCGCTGCATAATCCTTTTTGATGTTTTTGTGACTCCTAGGTGTCCTGCGCTTGGTGTGTCGTGGTGCTGTTGTATTGTTTGTTCCCTTTCCGGTTCCGGTACACACAATTTCCACTCCGTTTCCGGGTCAGCAAGCTCGCTGTGTATTGGTTGGGGTATTTTCTTGTATAATTTCTGTCCTTCTATGCGGTACTCGTGATCTGGGTCTATTCCGTTTTGTACCTGGTCTAGTTTCTTCTCGTACCAACTCTGTGTAATTATCATGTTCACCGGGTTCCTTGATAACTCGTCTGCTACCTGGTTCTGTTTGCCGCTTCTGTATGTGATGTTGAACTGGTACTGCTGTAGTTCTAGTGCCCACCTTGCTAGCCTTCCCGATGGGTTTTTGAGTGTGTTGAGCCACTTTAGTGCTTGGTGGTCGGTTATGACATTGAAGGTATATCCTTCTAAGAATGCCCTCATTTTCCGGATTCCCCATACCACCGCAAGGCACTCCTTCTCCGTGGTGGAATATCTTGTCTCCGGTGCCGTTAGGGTCCTGCTAGCGTACATGACTACCCTCGGTTCTCCATCTTGGTCCTGTGTCAACACTGCTCCTAGTCCTACGTCGCTAGCATCTGTTTGAATTGTGAACTGTTTTGAAAAATCCGCTCTTACCAATATCGGGTCTGTGGTCAATATCTCTTTTATCTTATCCAGTGCAGACTGTTGTTCGGGTCCCCATACGTAATTTTGTCCCTTCTTGAGAAGAGTTGTTAGAGGTGCGATTATCGTCGCGTAGTTTTCTATAAATTTTCTGTACCATGACGTCATTCCTATTAATGTTCTCACTGCTTTCACTGATTCGGGTGGTGGTAGTTGCACTATTGCTCTAATTTTGGCCTCATTCATCTTTATCCCTTCTCTCGTAACGGTGTGTCCCAAATACTCGACTTCTGCCTTGGCGAATTCACATTTCTGTTTGTTTATCTGTAGACCTGCCTGACGAATCCTGCGGAATATTTCTTTCACGTGCAAGATGTGATCTGCAAAAGTTTTGCTGCACACAATGATGTCGTCTAGGTACACGTAGGCATGCGGTTCTAGCTCGGGGCTTATGACCTGGTCCAGAAGTCGCTGAAACGTGGCTCCACTGGAGTGCAATCCAAATGGCATGACCTTAAACTGAAATAGACCCCTTCCTGGGACTGTAAACGCCGTGAGAGGTCTGCTACTTTCTTCCAGGGTTACGTTCCAGTATCCGTTCTTTAGGTCGAATTTGGAAAAGTATTTAGCTTGTCTGAGTTTTTCTAATGTGTCATCTATTTGCGGGATCGGGTATGCGTCCTTTTCTGACGCTTCATTTATTTTCCTGAAATCTATACAAAACCGGTATTGGCCGTTCTCCTTTTTTACTAATACTACGGGCGAGCTGTGCGGGCTGCTGGACCTCTCTATGACGCCTTGTTGAAGCATGTCTTTGACATGTTGGTCGATGATCTGCTGTTGTTTTGGGTTTCTGGGGTAGTATCTCTGTTTAATGGGTTCATTATGTTTCATCTTGATTTTGTGTTGAACCCATGTGTTTCCTTTTGGGCTCTCGTCGCACTGTGCGAATTCAGCGTCAAGTAACTGTTGTAATTGTCTATTTTGGGCATCTGTTAGTTGTTGTTGCTCCTTGGCTGTGTGTTTTGTCCTCGTTTGGATGTCTCTTTCCTCTGCCTCTTGGTGTGCTGGTGGTGGTTGTTGGCTTTGGGCTATTGCTTGCGTTGTGCCACTATTACTCTCTTCCTCTTGTTCTTTGGGCCAGCCAATTCTCATGCCTATCTTGTCCAAAAGGTCCATTCCTACTATCACCGATGCTGCCGAGGGCAGTACCCGTACCCAGTGCCTAATTTTGGCCTTTCTTATGGCAATTTCTACTAGTATATCTTTTTGTACTACGGTTCTCGAGCCGTTCGCTAAGATTATTGTTCGATTTACGGCCCGTTCCGGATTTCCTTTGTCTTTACATGCTGAGTAGATAGCATGGTTCACGTACGTGTGCGTGGATCCCGTGTCCAATAGACCCTGGTAGCTTGTTCCGTTTATGGTTACCTCGAGGAATTGCCTGGTGTCCCGGTTATCGTCGTCACCCGCCGCTCCGACTGGTTGTGGACGACCTGTATTCTTTTTACAGCAGTTCTTACTGAGTATTCCCATTGTGCCGCACATGCTGCAGAATAACCGCCGCTTGGCTCGACACTCCGCCGAGTTGTGGCCGGGTCTTCCACACGACCAGCAACAGGTTTTGGAATCATACCCTGGATATACTTTTGTAGCTTCTGTTGTGTTCTGTCCTCTCTGCTGCTGACTGCGCAATGCGCTGTTTAGTGGACGGGTTCCCGCAGGCCCCCATTTCTGCTCCGGTTCGGTGTCTTCTCGACTCAATCGGCCCGTGGCGTATTTACCACTATAAATCGGTGTCAATATGCTTTCGTAATCTGCCGTTAGCTTTACTAATTCGGTAAGGTTTTTAAATTCGTTTTTCTTAATATATAGTTTGTAGTTCTTGGCCATATTCTCGTGTATCCGGTGTAATTTCTGTTCTTCCGTCATATTGCCACATCTCCGTATCAGTGTCTGTATATCTGTCAGGTAGTCAATGAACTTCTCACCGTACCTCTGCTTTCTTGCTACTATCTTGACTACGAGATCCTCCTCGTAGTTGCTTGGGAAGTAGTACAGTTTAAACAGTTTCAGGAAGCTGTCCCAATCTTCTAACGCCTTGACATTGTTCCTATACCACGCCAGTGCCTTCCCCTGTAAAATACGCGGTAGTGCGGGCAATATGTCCTCCTTCTCGATGCCGCTTGCGGCGATAAGTTCCTCTACCCTTTCTACAAACTCCTCGGCGTTGTCGTATCCCTTGAAGGATAGGTTCCATTCCCGGATTAACTTGCTGAGCCGGTTCATGCCGGCTCTGCCTTCGTCGTCTGTCATGTCTGCGGGCTTACCTTTCTCTGGGGTTTTAAACTCGTCTGACTTTATGGATTCCACGACCAGCCTCCGTAGCTCCTCCACGTTGTGGCCTTCTGTCTCAATTCCCCTCTCTTCTGCCTGTTGGATCAGTTCCGGCTTCTTGAGGTGATACACCCAAGATGTCGGCATCTGTGCGGGGATGCAGGATTGTTACAGCCTTTCAGGAGCGATGCGTCGGGTCTTGTTTGCCGGTCGTGAGCGGGAACGGAGCTTTTATACGGTGTTACACACGGAAACAGTCACTGGTATTTTAAATTTTCACGGGTGGGTGGGACGCGTCGCGGTTCCTATTCTTTGCCTTTCTCCCGAGTCTATGGGACTCCTAATTGTGAGTTTTCGGTTGGGCGCCAAATGTAACGTTCTGCCGGGGCAGGACGCACATATCCTCTGTGCCTGATGGGCCTGAGAGGTTTACCGAGCTAATCTCAGATTTGGGAGAAAGGGTAACTATGGGTGAGAACGGAAACAAACAGTATGTAATGCTATAGAAAGGCTTATACGCCGTTTATTAAGCTTAATCAGTCTCCTTAACACTAAGATGCCGCACTGGCTCTAAACTAAGGTTTCACTCCGGCCGGCCGGCACTAAACTGTCTGTAAATTATTCCCGGAGCCCTGGCGCGGGCTGTGACGCGGTTGCCTTCGGTGACGGTTTGCGGAAGCGTGGTTCGGTGGGGAACGGACAGGAGTCTAGGGCAGGCGGTGTCCGCCACAAGCCCAGGACAAACGGAAAGACAGCGTGGCCTAGGCGCGCAAGTCACCCCGGCCTCGATCTGTCGGATCGTGTGTACAGGCGCGCAGAGCACCCCGGCTGGGCTATTGGATAGGAGAGCCTGGCCTAGGCGCGCGAGTCACCCCGGCCGGGCTATTGGATAGGAGAGCCTGGCCTAGGCGCGCGAGTCACCCCGGCCGGACTGTGAGAAGGATAAGAGGATGGGAGCGGCGCGAGCGCCGGGGACGGAAGGAGACCGCTCGTGCCTGCGCGCGCGCTTTTATGCGGTCGGTCGGTATCCCCTCCACGTCGACTCGAACGATGATGCCGCCCGCGGCCCGATTCCGGCTGGTGCGCGCCGAGCCGGTGATATGGCGCGCTGGTGACATGGCTATGTCACAACCCTATTGACTCAACACACAAACAATGCCATAATGACAAGTTTGACAATAATTGTATAATATCACTGTTACTGATGACACAAGCCTCCGCAGGCTACGTCTACCGTTTACTATCGGACGGTCCGTGTGCCTGTTTGCCACCAACATACAATTATCACTAATAATACACGTGCGACAAGGAAATTCGTAACTCGTGTAGATTTAAAGCACTCCCTTCGGTCGTGCTTTAATTTATCTCCACTCGTTCCACTCCACTAATTTTTTTTCGCACTGGTATCGTAATGTACTATTTTACTTTCGGAAAGTCGTTGCAATTGTCACAAGGTTTAGAACGATTTTCGTAAATTCTTGATATGAGGTTCGATCTATGTTGGAATTTCGCGACAATTGTCGTATTTTTGTGACAATATATAATTTTGCTTCGCTAAAAAGACGGTATTTATTGTTGATTGCTAAAAGTTCTTGCAATATATTTGAAACACAAACAACCACACGGCCCGTCTGATGATAAGTGGTAACCGTAGCCCATGGACGCCTGCAATGGGAGAAACAGTCAATTTACAATTCTCGGACTTGGCACCGTGGTAAAATAGTATCCACAAATGACTTTTAGGTATTCTGTTCACCCTTTATACTTTTTTAGTTCCGTTCAAATAAATAATTTGCTAGCTTTACGATTTTATTTACCTACTTATCCCATATTAATATTTGATTACATCAATAAAAAATCAAAATTGAATTTATGCATTTTTCGATAATGATCCTTGAAAACTTCTCTTTTATCTAGGAAACTCATTTACTCACCCACAACAGTCGTCAAAATCATCTTTGACATTGACAACTTAAAGTAGTAGCAGTGACAACATAGTAACAAATTAAAATAAACTATGTGACGCAGACTTAAGGTGTATTTCCTATAGATGTTCCGATCTTTATGATCATCCTGGCTGCTTCGATATCTTTGAGTCATGTTCGTTCCGATATCTTTGCCTACTTGTACGTTACGAATTTATTGAAAAGTGACTGCTCCTAAATTTATGACGAATTACACGCTCCCAAATCATTGCCCTTTTCTCACGTAACGAATTTATTGAAATTTACCGTTGCTCCGATTTATTTGGGGACCTCGGCCGCTACCATATATCTGATGGCGACTGGACGTGAGCATTCGATTCAATATTTTGGTTAGCTATAGACTACCCTCTTTGGACACAAATGTCCAACATACAGGGTGGTCCAAACCTTGACGTCAAAAATTTTTTTTAGGTTCCCTACGTCATGGGCTATCAGAATATACCCCATGTATGTTAGCCGATTTTTTGTAGTTTTCGAGTTATGAATTTTTGAAATTTTTTTTCTTTGAGAAATTCTGGGATGAAGAAATTTATTGTTAAAAAAAAATATTGCGTTTTTTTTATATTTTCTTTTTGTAAAAGTATTACTACAAATAAAGCATTTACTGACAAAAAAATAAGTCGATCAAATAAACTTGAAAAAGCTTAAAATTTTAAAGTAGTAAAAAATGACGACACAAATTGAGTTTTCGTGGTATTTTCTGTCTTTGTTTATTGATAAGAACAACAAAACAGAAAAAAAATACTTTATTTAAATTAAAAATTTAGAAGTTTTTCTTAAGTTTGTTTGACCGACTACTCCGAAAAATCCTCATCATTAAGTATCACTTTTTTTTTGCTTTTACGAAGGCTCAAGGTCTAGGGCGGTCTTTAGAATACGAAAATTCCTTGCGATATGTTTTATTTTTTTATTTAAGTACATTAATGCTATTTTGATGCGTTTTTAGCGTAAATTTTTGAATTTGGTATTTTTTTATCCCACTTGTATTAAAGTGAGGACGCTAATTTTTTTGTCAGTAAATGCTTTATTTGTAGTAATACTTTTACAAAAAGAAACTAGTTAAAAAACCCAACCAGTTTTTGTTAATTAATAAATTTCTTCATCCAGAATTTCTCGAAAGCTACAAAAAATCGGCTAACATACATGGGGTATATTCTGATAGCTCATGACGTGCGGAATCTAAAAAAAATTTTTTGACGTCAAGGTTTGGACCACCCTGTATACATTTACATTTCGATGCAGCATACCTATATAACATATATATAAAACATATTTTCCTAACTAGTGCGGAAAAGTAAACTAATGATTAATAATTCACAATAAAACTATTTGGGATCACCCTAAATGGAACGTGACGTCAAATTGATGTCATCCTGCCATTGGCATTAAAATTACGGGCCCTGCACAGATAACAGTTAAATAGCCTATTTCAACTACTAATAAAAACCACTTGAAAACTATCTACCTACAATTTAAAATAAACATATATTTTTTCAATAATTTGGCTCTTTGCTATCACCTTATCATCAATATGAACAAGGCGGTACTCATTAATATCTAATGTGTTTTTAATTAATGCATGTTAGCCGTAAGATGTTATAAAACTATTATTTGAAAAAAGTAAGTCCCGCTGAGTTTCTTGCCGGTTTCTTCTCAGGCAGTGGGGTAGGGTTAGAACCGGAGGTAGTTTTTTTTTCTCTCATTCGCTATTTAGTTTAACGATTCAAAAGCGCTCGTTGCTGGGCCTAATTGAATAAAGAATATTTTGACTTTGACTTTGACTTTAATCTAATATAAGAAAAGGACAGCAAATTCCAATATCTTACAAGAATTACAGATTTCACAGTGAACACAGAACTTGGAATACATGCTTTGATGTTCAGGTTTACGGTTTACGGCAGTTATAATTTACAAATCAATCGATAACTATTGCATGTACCTATTCGACATAGGTACTTTCAGTGTGGTATCTATGAAATGTAAATTTGCCGTCTTTTTCTTATAACATAATTGAAAATTTTTAGTTAATGCTAACCCTTAAATGCATGACTTTTTCTTTTCGTTCCAAAAACAAAATGTGCATACCAAATGACGTCGCATGCACGAGAAATACAGATAAAAAAATCTGTGGACATATTTTGGGTGGAATTTGTACTACTAATCAAAATTTCGATACATCATTCATTATGCATTTTTCGCAAAATCGCGCATGATAAAATATGTAAATATTATTTACTTTTAGATTGCAAAGTATATTAAGTTCAGTAATTGTAAAATCGTTATGGTATGAATTACAAAATCACAATAAAAAAATAATTTCTTACTTAGTTAAAAACCGCTAAACACACGCAATGAAAACAAGTTTCCGCCATCTTGCTTATATATATAGGGTGTCCCAAAAATAAGGCCAGATTTAAATGTAGTGAAAAAGCATACTTTTTTCGACCAATCCCAATTTTTTTTCCTGACACACAAAGTACAGAGAATAGGATTAAGTATTTTAATTGCAAATCGCCCAGCAGTCCTGGTCTCCTTGACGAGAAACGGTTTTGATCCCATTTTCTGACCGTTTTTCGTTCATTTCGGTGAATCCTAAATATTGCGATTTAACATAATTGTTTAATTTTTATGGGATTATTTAAAGAGAAAGATCTATGTCAGCAAGCTCTCGATCGCCCATGATTTGAAGGAGGGGATTTCACACTGCAGCAACGAAATCCACCAATATTTATGCAAATTTCATAGAAAAAATTAACAAAGGAATGCTATGTTACAGCAAAGCCTTCGAAGTAATTTCTCAGCATGCTTTACCTTACCTATTCTTTGTACTTAATGATTAAATCAAGAAATAAGAAAGTCAAACAAGAAATAAGTATTTTTCATCGATTTCAAATCTTGCGTTATTTTTGGGACACCCTTTACATGTAAGTTTTTTTTAATACCTATAGTTACGCCAACGTATCAGTAGTAAATTTGAAAGTTCATCAAATTTCCTTGCAAAATTCATCTTACGAACATAATATACATGTCTAGTTTTCAAACACCAACTACGTTTTGGTTATGTACGATACATAGGTACACCATGCATTTAAGGGTTAACTTTTTTAGCATTTTTGGGCCCGGTATTGGCAAACATAAGATTTTTTTAAATATTGGATGTCATATACGAAAGAAAAACGACCAAGATCACCTAACGTCTGAGGTGGGGATCGAACCCACGTACTCAGCTTTCGCGGCTGATGCCTGTACCCCTCGGCCAAACGGTCTTAGCAACCACCGGTCAATTTTCTCGGGTATACGCAATCCCTTACAAGCATACCTGGGATAACTGGGGGCAAGTTATAGGGATTTGATGTCGATTAAAAAGATGTCGATATAATTGTAATAAAAGATGATTCTCGATTACAGTACAGAGGTCGATGTCATATCTGATATCGGGCCTCTTCATATAGTAAAAGTATGTAGATGTCATTTAAATCAAAATGACAATTTAAATATTGATATTTTAATATTAATTGTATATTTTGAAAACTATTTTAAAGTAAACGCGTAACTACCCGTTTAAATTTATTTTTTATTTTAATTGAAGAGTAAGTATCTAATATTTATTTATGCCGAATAAAATTTTGATGTTGTCATTCACAGTAACATCGATATATTTTTAGTCGATAAAATATTTTGCTACATCACTTTCGTATATATGCCCCGAGTTATCCCAGGTATGCTTACAAGGCTAGGCGCCTTTGACCATTATCTAAGGGCAAGAATACTTTACAGTTTTCTAGAATAGCTAGAGAGAGCTGGTGCTGCCATCTATTGAACGTACGTTCATAAGATTTTTTATTGTTTCGACGTCATAATGTACTTTCACGTCTAATCACGGTAATTTTTTTGATTGTGCTTTGAATTACATCTGGCGGCTCGACGAGTAAGGGACCTCACTCAATGCCGTCGCAAAAGTTGATTAATTCACGTTTTTCTTCTTTAGGAGTATTCCTTTGGTTAGCTTTTTTGGAGTAATATTTTTTTGAATGTTCCCGCCATTTCATTCGTTGTTTTTGCTGTTCTATTGCACTTTTATCTTTTATAGATTCTACACGCTTATTTCTCTTTCTTTTTGCGTAGTTTTCTTTTTGTTGTTCTTTTCTCACTGCACTTAGTTTCGGATCGTTTTTAATTTTTTCATGACGTATTCGGCTAGCTTTTCTTTTGGCTTCTAAAATGTCTTCTCTGGTTTTCTTTCGAGACTTTGCTGTTTCCATAGCCTACAAAAAGTTAAAATGATTCTCCTTACTTACAAAGTTAAAACTGTGTAGGTACCTAACCTATACTGTAAACATATAGGAAAAGTATAAGATAAAACCGCTTTTCGACTAAATAAATGTATTTCCGAAATTTAATTCAAAAATTATTCAAACACTCCGTTAAAAGTCATTCGTCTGTCAGAAAATCGATACCATTAATGTTCATCGATTTGCGATTTTTAGGTTATCAGAATTGATTATGTCTCTTACTATGCGTTTCAATGGTAACAATATTTCTTATTTCTATAAAATGTCAACAAATATATTTAAAATACTTACTGGACGTGGACAGAATGATAAGGTCCGACCGAGACCCATATTTTAGTCTCGGCCGAGACCGAGACCGAGAATAAATTTGATTCTCGGCCGAGACCGAGACCGAGACTTGGTAGAAAGGATAAAAAACGTACAAATTACATAAAAAATCCATAGCAAATACCTATAGTAAGTCCAACGTCAAACTAAGTACAGATTTTTTTTATGGATATTTTCCATTTTTGATTTTTTTTTATGTAGGTATCCCATAAACCGGTATTCGAATTTTAGGTATTTTTATCGATAGTATAATAGGGGATGGGGGGTCTAAATTATTCCTTTCGTTCATTTTAAAGTGAAATTGAAGTCAGTTCATTTCAGCCTCCGTAGCCTAATTGGTAGTGACCCTGCCTACGAAGCTGGAGGTTCCGGGTTCGAATCCCGGCGAGGGCATTATTTGTGTATTTATTTATCACAAATATTTGTTCCTTAGTCATGGCTGTTTATGTATTTAAGTATATATATGTATCTATCTATTATATATATCGTCGCTTGGTACCTACATCACAAGCCTTAATTGAGCTTACCGTGGGACTAGGTCGATTTGTGTAAGATGTTCCAAGATATTTATTTATGTCAATATGACACTAATAAAATCGCAGTAAGTTCGAGAGATGGCGTCAAGCTCGCCAATTACAGCTCAGAGCCGGGAATCTCGGCCACGGCCGAGAGTCCCGGCCATTTTTGGCCGAGAATGCCGAGACCGAGATCTCGGTCGGGCCTTACAGAATGAAACCACTTAATAGCGTGACGTGAGCGTACCGGAAGGCGTAGCGTGGGTAGGCCCCCCACAAGGTGGACTGATGACCTGGTGAAGGTCGCAGGAGTCCGCTGGATGCGGGTGGCGCAGGACCGGTCTTTGTGGCAATCTTTGGGGGAGGCCTATGTTCAGCAGTGGACGTCTTTCGGCTGATATGATGATGATGATGATGAGCGTGACCTCCCTCTTTGAATCTTTTTGTCATACTACTCGATTTTTGGGATAGTATTCATAGTATGCAGGGGAGCGGGGAGTGAGCGAGCGAGCGCACAGATATAAAATCTATGTGTACGAGAGAGACGGCTGCATTGTTGCAGGGCGGCTGCATTGATGTCTTTGAATCGTTTCGGTTTTCCCATCACTAAATGCCGACCGTGACGTCTCAGTGACAGCTAAAAAGTTGGCACGCTTGGTTCCCATACAAATGGTGCTATTTACTTCATCTACTGAATATCTAAACTGTCATTATAATAAAATATAATTACAGGGTGTAAGTCTAATACGGGCGAAGCTCTTAACGGGTGTTAGTTTACGACATAATAAGCACATTCAAATAACTTTTGCTTAAAATTAGAGCAACTAAATTATCCATAGAAAATAATTCGGCGCGCAATACGCGAGTTAAACACTCGTTGACAGCTAATTTCAAAAGCAGACGACATACCTACATTGTTGCTTCGAATATTAAAAAACTCAGTGAGGTCATAATTAAGAGTAATTTAAAAAAAAACCTTGTAATCCATGATTACACTAATGAATCCCATGCCTGGTTAAATTGATCGCCCATATTAGATTTACACACTGTACACCGTGTTTTATTTAATTCCGTTAAATTTAACAGGCTGCTTGGTACGTTAATTGGAGCTACCTGGTACATAGCTTTTAGGCGAACTCAAAAAAAATTTTTTTTTTCGTTGGTCATACATAATAAATGAAATGGTAAGTGTGAGAGAACCTTAAGAATAACACAAAAGTTAATTTCAGGTGACTGACGGCACATGTCAAAATAAGTAGCATTAGGATGTAATAAAGGTTGCAATACACTTGTTCAGTCATTAAACTTATATTTTGAATAACTCAATATCAGTAAGAGTTAAGATACCGTAAAACAACCCAACTATAGTCCAAAAGCTGTCAACTATGGTCCAAAACTAAGTCAAATATCTTCGATTTAGTGTAATTATTATATTTTTGACGCAGTTGTTACACAAAGTCTCCTCATTAATGATTTAAACATTTAGATAAAACTAAAGTCAAAGATTTCCATTGATGCTTAATTACGAGTTAAACTTGTGGACCATAGTTGCAGTACTGGGCTATAGTATAGTTGTATGGTTTTACGGTACTAGTTTTTTAGAGAAATTGATTATTTTAGACCTAAATAAGCTTCCCTTTAATTTAACGGAAATCAATAAAAACACAGTGTATAACCTCGTCCTGCCCGTCACTAAGTTTGAGCTATAGGAATTTAAACCTAATGCGTTTGAAAAGATAGTCGCTTTTCTTTTGTTCTAAAAATCGAATATGTCCTTTATAAATCACATTGGGCAGGACGAGGACAATAGGGTTGTAACTCACCGGGTCGTGCTTCATCCTATGATTACTAAACGCAACCGGCTCGACGTACCCACGATGGCAGGGCGTGCATTTAAACGGCGCGTTCAGGTAGTTCAGGGAGGTGCCACGTGCGCGTAGCTCTTCTAGTTGCTGGTCTTTGGTCAGGATCAGTTCGTGGGCGTACCCGGATTTGAACCCTGACAACAGAGTTAACTTAGTCATTCCTTTTTTTTACTCATGGCCACAGACTAGCCAAGGGCAGAGACGTGGCCTACGATGGAGTGAGTTTGCCCAGAAGGTGCCTATTCACCCATGACTTGAAGGTTGACGGGTTATATGATCTTGGAAATATAGACGCCGGCAGGGAATTCCACTCCTTGGCAGTACGCATAAGAAAAGAAGACGCAAAGTATTCCCTAGACAAATCTTTCACTGAGTAGGAAAAACGTGCAATGTATGGCTGTAAAAATATTTAATACGTTTTCAGACGATTTCAAAGCTCTGCCATTAAAGACTTTTAAGAAAACATTATTTGACCACTTAGTAGAAAATAGTACATTGTGCATCAAGGGAGGTAAGTACGGAATTACTAACGAGAGTGTTAGGCTGGTGAGAGTGAGAGGCTTTTATGACTCGAGTTAGTATTCCGCTTACCGACCGTGATGCATACAATGTTTTTCATCACACTTGCCGACAAAAAAATAAGTTTTAGGACATAATATTATTTTCATCACACTTGCTGTCTAAGTGCGCCATTGCTTGCGCGCGTAGCGGGAGTAATAGAAAAGCGAAATTCCCTAGGGAGTAATAGAAATGTCAGTACGTCATTTAATAATATTATGACTTAAAACTTATTTTTTTGTCGGCAAGTGTGATGAAAGACATTGTATGCATCACGGTCGGTAAGCGGAATACTAACTCGAGTCATAAAAGCCCTCCGCCTAATGGCGTCGGGCTTCTAATACTCTCGTTAGTAATTCCGTACTTACCTTCCTTGATACACAATGTACTATAAATGACGTACTGCCATTTCTATTACTCCCTAGGGAATTTCACTTTTCTATTACTCCCGCTACGCACGCAAGTAATGGCGCGCTTAGACAGCAAGTGTGATGAAAAAGTTATTATTCAATAGATGAGTTTATGATTGCTTGTAATTTGTAGATGTATAACTGATAATTTTTATTGTAATTTGTAGATGGATAATAGATATTTTTATTTTATTTGTTATGCAATAATTTTTTAGTAGAAATGACATAGAAATATTAAATATTTTAATTATTTTAATATAAATTGTATGTAAACTACTGCAGTGTAAAAACATAGTAGACATGTAAATATGACATGCTTTTAAACGTGGACAAAAAAATAAGTACATTCGCCTTCCCAGTGAGGTTTTGGAAAGCAGGATAAGCACCTTAGTGGATTTTTTTAAGTGAGTAGTAAATTTAAAAATTGGATGTCATATACCAAAGCGTGGCCGTGTGGTGACGGCAGTAAGAATACATTTGTCACCACCCCACTCTTCCTGTGGGTGTCGTAAGAGTCGACTAAGGGATTAAAAAAACAATGACCATTCGTAATTGAAGATTGATGATGGACAGCAGCATCAGTAAGGTACGAGATTGAAAAGCTTTATAATTAATAGTACATTACTGCAGACGCCGGGAAAGATGGGCTTACCGGCTGAGTAGGTATGGACAGTGATACGAAGCCGGTAAGCCCACTTCACGGCGAGGCATGTATAGTGCTTTTCTCAAACATATGCAATGAAATAAAAAATACGACAATAAAAAAAAAAACAGAATTTCACCGTTCATGAAAACCGACGCCATGTTTTAAAAAAATATTACTTACCGGCCTAGGCCGTTAAATTCGTATGAAAATCCTTTACTATTATCTCAAGATCATCCACCTGCAACGTCATACTTTAAAGCCTATTATGACGAACATAATGACAACATTTCATTGCATGTTTGAGAAAAACACTATTATGTACAATACTTTTTCTACGAGTCGATAAAAATAAGTAAACAAATCTATATAATGAAATACACACGCCGAAACGAAGTGCAGATCCCGAGGTGGCCGCTCGTTGATGTCTTTTTTGCTGGCACGCGATTGGTCAAATTTATTATAGGTAATTTTAAAGCGTTGTATAAAGAAACCATTATAGTTGACTAACGAACTAATGGGAATGAATGAATGATTATAATTTTGTGTAAGTAATCTTAATTCGGAGTTTCCTTGCGTGAACGAATCAGAAACGAGGAGATCCGCAAGGGTACCAAAGTCACCGACATTGCTTTCAGATTTGCCAGACTTAATTGGCACTATGCTGGGCACATTGCCAGAAGATCAGATGGCCGATGGGGCCAGAAACTGCTAGACTGGCGACCACGTACCGGAAGACGCAGTGTGAGTAGACCTCCCACAAAATGGTCCGACGACCTGGTCAAGGCAAGCAGCATAGAACCAGTCATATTGGCGATCATTGGGGGCGGCCTATGTCCATCAGTGGACGTCTTTCAGCTGGAATGATGATGAATCTTAATTCAAACCTTTTAAGAACTCCTTGTCCTTTCTCCCATCCTTTTTTTCCCTGGTCTCCTTGGTCTTGACGTCTCCCTTGCTATCCTTGTTCCGGCTGATGGAGAGGAGTGGCAGGTCATCTTCGGAGTCCGAAGGTGCTTTGGCAGAAACCTGGTCCGTGTCTTGGTCTGACGCGTAATCTGTTAGGGATAGGCAATTAATTAAAAATAAATAAATAACACTGCACAATTGCACATACCTATGTCTGCGCATCATACTTGCCAATACAAATAATAAAAAACTGGCAAACAGCATGGCCGGCCATGGTCAGTGTAAAAAAAAATCAGTTGAAAGTAAAATAAAAATCGGCCAAAAGCGTGTCGGGCCATACTAAGTGTAGGGTCCCGTAGTTATTCAAAACGGCTCGGCCGATTATATTCGAAGTAGTATTCTATAAGCACACTATACATGATTTTTTTTATTTTCATATTTTTGGACCTAGGGAAGAGGGGGGCAGACACAATTCTTTTTCTCTTCTGGAGCGATTATCTCCAAAAACATTGACTTTAGAAGAAAAAAAATCTTAGACCCTTATTCTTTTTAAGATACCTATTCAATGATAACCCACACTATAGGATTACATTAAAAAATCAACCTCACTTCACCAATTGGGGAGGTACCTACCCGAAAAAAAATTTTTTTTCTATATTTTATTATACCACTTTGTTGGCATGATTAATATGTTGTACATATACCTGTACTAAATTGCAGATTTTTAGTATTAACGGCCACAGTACATACTATGCTGCGGACAGACGGACATGGCGAAACTATAAGGGTTCCGTTTTTGCCATTTTAGCTACGGAACCCTAAAAAAGGTAAACAAATTTGGCTGACTTTCCATATTCGTATTTGATGTTTCTGACACATATATCGTGAAATACGATAATACTAATAAATATCAATTATTGTAACAAAAATGTAAACTTCAGGTTTAAGGTTTTAAGTTGATAAAACCAAGATTGTGTTCTGAAAGTGCGTGATTATGAAATAATTCAAGTTAACAGGTTTCTTTACCCTTTTTAGGGTTCCGTAGCCAAAATGGCAAAAACGGAACCCTTATAGATTCGTCATGTCCGTCTGTCCGTCTGTCACAGTCGATTTACTCGGAAACTATAAATGCTACAGTAACAAAATTTGGTAAGGATATGTGTTGTATAAGCCGCTATAGGATTATGATACTAAATTGTAAAAAAAACATTGGGGTGGGGGCCCTCCATACATGTAACTGAGGGATAGAAAATTTTTTTTAGTTGTATATAAGCGTGTGGGGTATTAATAGAAAGGTCTTTGAAAATGATATGAAGGTTTATACATCTCATTTTTATTTAAGCAAATCGTTTTCGAGATATCAGCTCTCAAAGTCTGAAAAGTGTGTCCCCCCCTCTATTTTTTAAACTACGCGATATAAAATTCTAAAAAATATATATATTATGCACATTAATAAACTCTATCAACGATTTTTGGTTTGATTAAATTATCTCCTATAGTTTTTGAGGTAGGTTGATTTAACTGTATTTTTTTAATAATAAATTGATAATGGTACGGAACCCTTCACGCGCGAGTCCGACTCGCACTTGGCCGGTTTTCTTCTTTCAACTGAAATATGGTATTGAATTCCGTAGTTATTAATTCCAAATAATTTTATTTTAACATATTCATGATTATTTCTTTTTTTTTTTGGAGCTACGGATCGAAAGTTAGATGGAGCGACACAATTTTTTTAAATTTTAGGTCTATAACTAACGTGAAACCCAAACATTAAAATATTATTGAACCGGGTTACTCACGTATTTTTAAGTCGATGACTGTTTGCTTATGTTTCGACTCATTAAGAGGGTCCTCTTAAATACGTGAGTAACCCGGTTCGATAATGTTTTTTTTTTTATGTTGGCACAACAAAGTGGCTCCACTCCACCTGATCGTAAGTGAAAAGTAGAGCCCAAATCGCGGCGGCAACGAACAGGAGACAATCAGTAACCTGTTAGTTGCCACCGCCTTGCTGGCCCGCTAGATGCTTCTTCACGCTTCGTTTAAAGGGTCCCAACTTATAGGTATGCGGAAACACATGTGCCGGTAAAGAATTCCACTTTTTAATAGTCCAGCATATGAAGGAAATATTTTGAAGGTGAATTTACCTGTACCATAAGTTTCACCTGGTTCTTCCTTCAACACCTTAATTTCGACTTCCACTAGTTCAGCAGGTGCTACATCTATATGTTCTGTTTGCGTTACCAGCTCCGTTGTCAGTTTATGCCCCTTTCTATCTATATGCTCGATCAGGCCTTGCGTGAGCTGTAAGAAACAAACAAATGGGTGAATTAGGATTACTTAATAAATAAGAAACCCTTACTAGTTTCGCCATGTCCATCTGTCAGTTTGCATAGTTTAAGTAGCATAATTTCATAAAACCAGCGTGACTCAGGTGACTGTAACCATGGCAGTACAGAAAAAAGTTGATTCTCCCAAATAATATAAATAAATAAATATTTGGCCGTGTGGTGACGGCAGTAAGAATACATTTGTCACCACCCCAACTCCTCCTGCGGTTATCGTAAGAGTCGACTAAGGGATTGAAGTGTCACTGACCGTTATTTGAAAAAAATATTGATGATGGGCAGCAGCGTTGTCATAGTGGACACATTACTGCGATCGCCAATCCGCTTGCCCAGCGTGGCGATTATGGGCATTTTATTATTTTATTATTTTATTTTAGACAGGCAGCTAAAGCTGGTACGTCTAAATCATAGTTCACATAACACGATTTCACTGTTTGGATAGTTTATCAAGTCTATTTTTGAACTGATTAACACTGGTAGAGTTCACAACTTCAGAGGGTAATTTGTTCCAAGCTTGTACTATTCTGTTTGCAATGAAGTTTTTTCCTATATTTGTTTTGTGCTTTGTTGTTACTAGTTTCAGGTTGTGTCCTCTTGTGCGCGTGTTTGAGTTTCGTTTGAACAGGTCGTTTAGTTCAGGACAGTCGTAGTATCCGTGAATGATTTTGAAAGTCTCGATCAAGTCTCCTCGTTCCCGCCTCTTTTGCAGTGTTGTCAAGCCCAACTTAACTAATCTTTCTTCATAAGAGAGAGACTTCAGCTGTGCGGGAATTTTAGTAAATCTACGTTGTACTCGCTCAATTAAGTCTATATCCTTCCTGAAGTACGGATTCCACACCTGAAAACCATACTCCAGAATAGGTCTTATGTAGCTTTTAAATATCTTTAGCATCGTTTCAGGGGTGAGGGTACGAAAAGCCCTTCTAATAATGTAGACTATAGAGTTAGCCTTCTTTACCATCTGTGAAATATGAGGTTCCCACTTGAGGTCGTTCGCTCCTAATGCGTCTATACGCATAGTTAATAAGAGAGGCCTATGTCCAGCAGTGGACTATCACAGGCTGATGATGTGATGTGATGAAATAAATATTTTGGGACATACCACCAGTCTCAGCAACGTTTTATGTCACTATTGATTCAGATCTGCGATATGAGCTTTATTCCAAGTAAGTATTTGTGTGAGTTATGCTTGTCAACCGACATTACTGACAATATATATATGTTTTTTTATATGTATACTGAAAACAGTGTCACCTCTTCATTGGCAGCAAGGAGTCTGCTCAGCAAGCGATCAGACGTCACCGACTGCACCCAGATTTGGTAGCTCTTCCGCAGCAGCGCCAGGCAAATGTAGCATACTGTGCTTGGCTTGCCGTCGTTTGCATGGAGCTGGAAATTTAAGAATTATTTTTGTAGTAAATATCACAGGACTACCACAAAATAAAAGTAAGTGTCGCAGGTAAAAAAATCTATGATAAATGTCTTAAATATTTTTTATAAATATCTTGGGACATCTTAGACAAATCTCGCTCAATTAAGGCTTATGGTGTAGGTATCAAGTGACAAAGTACATAACAGATAGATACATATATGTATGTAGATACTTAAATACACCATAGACAAATATTTGTAATAAATAAGTACACAAATAATGCCCTCCCTGGGATTTTTTTGTTTTAATTTTTTTAAGCTTATTATAGGTGGCAAACGAACAGACGAATCGCCTGATGGAAAGCCAATAACGTCGCCCATGGACACCCACAAAACCAGATAAAGATTCTTTGTCCCTTTCGGTCTTATCAATATGTCTATAAGACCATACGGGACAAGAAATATTTATCGACTTGCTAAGTTAGAAAACGTTTATGAATAACGGGCTCAGGTTTTTTTTATCCATGAATGAAACATTCAATGAAGTCTTAGGAACATGCAAGCAAAGTCTAACAAATTAATTATTGTTCATTGTACTTATAAACTTACCGGTAATCTCGTTAGTTTCTCATACATTTCTTGAAGACAAGTGTTTAATATATTATAAACAGTCACGTTACTGGCTAGGCACACTCTGCACAGTAATAATTGAGCCATAATTAATTATTGCACTGAAAACTTCACATGAAAAAAGGTTAAACACCTTATTTCCTTACAGTATTCAAGTAACGAATAGCAAAAACGTGTGCTACATTATAGTATCGAACTATTGAAGTTGATTAGGAACTGTTAACATAGTTTTTTATTGATAAAAATAAATAAACAAAATACCGGAGTGGCGTCTTTCCTACGGCGCACTCAGTATAGCACTAACATACGTTTTGTCATCGTAATTATAATTATTTGTTTGTTAATTTTGTGCGTTATTGCACAGACATAAAGTGCTTTTTCAAATACTTGTTCCTCTAATTTTACAACAAAAATAAATTATAATTTAGATTTCGAAACCTAGCAGATTTGACAGAACTAGTGATGTGCAATCTGAAATTATGTTATCGTTTTTTAGTAGCGTCCAATTTCAATCCATTCCGTCATTCCGTTTTCCTATTCCGAGTCGATTTAATTCATATCGACGTGTTGCCTTCCTGTCACACTTACCTACGAGTCCATAAGTGCCAGAGAGAGCTAACATGTCAATCTTGATTTGCGGTAGGCCTTGCTCGCTCGGCTCGGCAAGTCGTTGAGATCGTCTGGGTTCGTCTCGTTTGTCATTTCATTCGGATTCGGAGTCTTCAGAGTCGAGATCTAAAAACTTGCAATAATTATATTTGTGCCTTTTAGCTCAAATAATCAAATCAACGTTAAATGACAGACATAAACAGACAACAAACATATAAGTGTACAATGGACACGAAACCGCGCAAGGGTCAGCTGAGTGTCGTTGCCGGTTTTTCGTTAATTTAAATAATTTTCTTGGTTATTTGCGATAATCCTGCTTATCTGTGTTTTTGGCCAAAATTAATACTTATGTAATTTATTTATTTCATATATTGTTGCTTTTCCAGACTTCGGGTAAGACGTATTATTTAGTTTATACAATAGAAATTTTCATCTAGAAGGGGGGTTGCCCATGGCAACCAAAACAACATCCTCATGAATGAGGATGTTGCTTTAAACCATGGGGAGCGGGGAAAGCCCAGTTTTTTAAATATTAGTTTATCTCAGCATGAACAATTCGAAAAATACCACCTATCTGGGATTTCCTCTTCCACCATGGAGCGTGTTCATATAAATCGGGATAGAGAAAAAAGGAAGGAAATACATGAAAGAGATAAGAATGATAAGAACTTGAATAAGGACAAAGGAGCCAGGTCTAGATCCTCCAGCCCCTCCGACAGATGGTCGGATGTTTCTAATGTGGAATTTAATCAGACCCATTGCTCCACGGATGATAGTCAGTTACCTCCTGGTCAACAATCTCGTAACCAGTCTGTAATAAGTACTCCACCTGCTCATTTAATTCTGGAGTCTCATGAAAATAAAACTCCTTCTCAGACTCCTTCCTCTCCCCATACTCCAATTGGGCGTTCCAATTACTCCAACAATGACCAGGGCCCCTTTTTGGTCTATGTTCAAAAAATTGAAATGACACAAGATTCAGGCACTACTCTACATCCTGTGACGTTTGGTCGGTTCTTAGAAAGTAGGAAACGGGAATTCCCTAATATTATAGAGGGATCGGTAAAAAGAATTGGGCGTAACCGAGTTTCACTTAGCTTCCATTCAGCTGCCGATGCCAACCATTTCCTGGAATCTACCACCTTATCCCATAATAAGTTCAAAGCCTCTATCCCTTCCTTTAATGTAACAAGGATGGGTTTGGTGCGAGGAATCCCTGCTGATTGGTCTCCAGAGGATGTTCTTGATAACCTTAAGGTCCCCTTAAATTCGGGCGGTCCTGTCCCCATTAAAATAAGACGACTTAATTTCAAAAAAACTAAACCAGACGGTACATACACGTGGCTTCCTTCGGAAACAGTGATTGTCACTTTTGATGGTCAAATTTTGCCAAAAAGAGTTTTTCTATGTTTGAACTCTTTACCTGTTGAACAGTACAGTTACCCAACCATTCAATGTTTTAAATGCTGTCGTTACGGTCATACCAAGGAAAAATGTAGGTCCCTCCCTAGATGCTTCCGATGCGGAGGTGGTCATCAAGGTGACAATTGCAATGTGGATGGAGAACCTCAGCCATTCTGTTGCAATTACCCTCGGGGATTGGGAGCTGGTCATTCTGCAAATAGCAAATCTTGTCCTGAATACATCCGCCAAACGAACATTAAAAAAACCATGGCCGATGAAAATATTTCTTATATTGAAGCATCTAATCGTCATGTTAAAGTTAGTCATCAATCATACGCCAACGTGACAGCTTCCACTTCCCATTCTCCTCAGACGTCCTACAAAAAAACTATTTTTCGCCAACCTCGGTCTCCTCCTCGGTTGGAAAAAGGCTATGACAAGAGGGCCCAGGATTTACTGACAAGAGATCCAGTTATAGAATCTAGGCCTGTTTACCTTGATCAACAACCCCCAAAAACTCAACAATTAATTTCAGATCTCATAAAATCTATCACATCCCTTATTAAACTTTTTTCTCCTAACAATCCGTTGGCTAATCCAACTTTGATTTCCCACGTTGCACCTCCGATCTCATCTTTCCTTTCATCTAGTCACAATGGACCAAGTAATTCTTCAATGGAATAGCCGAAGATATTTCCGTCCTTTCTTCACTAGCTTCTTTTTGTAAATATAATAAATTAAAACTTTGATTTTATTTTTCTTTCTTCCTTCTGCTTTTCTTTTTTTTTTAATATATATATATTATTGTATTTGTTTTTGACTGTACATAAACATGATACATGTATTTATTTTTATTTATCGTCGTCTTGGAAATAGCAACAATTCTTATTTCTATTATTCTATTTCGTTATGAATATCTCACGACATGACGCTGGCTAATCGTCAGAAAGCCAAAAAAAAAAAAAAAAAAAAAAAAAAAAGTGTACAATGTCTGCCGGTTGGAATACAATGCCCATTGTTTCTACATAAGTTACATTTTATACTGTTTGCTATCGCAAAAGTGTTTACTTTCACCGGGATATAAGAAGATTACTGAGTAAGTTTCTATTTAACTACATATACCTTGCATTAAACACCGAATCTTATGTCGGAATATTAATAAATTATCTGCAGGACTAATTGAAATCAGTGGCATTGTCCAATGATCAACTTTTACATAAGTATACAAAAAGAATGCATGATATAACTTTGTTTGTAAAAATGTACATATTGTAAGTTAAGCAATTTGAATGAAACTGATTCTTAATTTAAAAGGCTAAGCCTGTTTAAATATTTTCCAACAAAACATGCTTAGTTTAGCATATTAATATTATAAAAAATAGGTCTCTAGTAACATCTGTTGGACTTTATTTTCTAAGTTTCTGAAACTTGTCATCTTAGAAGTTCATTATTTTGGTAATTATGGATTTAAAAAAAAGTTTTTTCTACAAAACATGCCCTTTTTTTAGTGTTGCTTGTTAGTCTTTTATGATTACTGAATTTTGTTGCGCCCCCTTTGCTTAAGGCTAGGCGTAAAATACTATATTTTTATTATTATAGCCAGTGGCTTTAATTTTGTGATTGTTTGCATTTTTGAAATGGAACGCTACGCAGAATTCACGGCAACTACAATTTGATAAATACATATACTATTTTTTTCCTCACTTTCCCTGTGAGTACTATATTTTTAACATTTTCATAAAAATACTATTTCCTCTTTAAAAAAAGGTGGCAACCCTAGTTACCACTAAGGTAATTGGTGGTAACAACTGGCATTTTTTTCCCTGTAGTTACCACCATGTTTGATTTAATTAATTTCTTATATATAAATACACATGCGGTAAGGTAGGTACTTTACTCTAAATTTATCCCTACCATAGTATTTTCTTTAAATCTTGAACCTTGTAAATAGTGATGAATGTTGTTGTAAAATGAATCAAACAATGTGACTTTATTAAGTTTAAATTTCATGGTAGTGGAGTGTACCTTGTAATGTATATTAGGCCTTATGAGGATATACATTTGTTACTTTTTAATGTATATATTTTATTTCTTAAGTGACATCTTACAACATAAACACTGAATCCCAAATCCAAAGTGCTGTACAACTTTGAAAAATAATGATGATGTTTTGATGATATAAAATTAATGAATATTCTATAATATAGGTTTCAATTTGTATGAATAAACAAAAAAATATTTAACCAATATGTAATAAAAAATTATGTAATTATGCAACCAATATTTTGTATAATTGTAGTTACAATACATGTTTTTGTTGGAAATGTACAGCTTATTCATTCCCAACTTAGACCTATTACAAAATATTACAATATTTTTGTTTATATTCAAGGGCTTTACAATGAATGTATAAAAATTATTCCCTTCAATTTTAAATGACTACCATAAATATGAATGGATGTACGCAATTTGGGCAAATATTTCAAAATAAACCTAATAGGTATGTATGCCAATAGATTATTTATTTTATTTTATTTCAGGTATCTATCCTGAAAGACAACTGCAACAACAGCTATTCAGCACCACAATGGGTAAAGAATGAAATTAAAAAAAAAGAAAAAATTATTACAATAAATATTTAGCAGCTAATTCCTATCATGTGCACATAAAACATCTACAATGGCGGAATACGTCTGTGATTACTGTACCCGGACTTTCACTAGAAAGTACAACCTGGAGACTCATATTGAGAACTGTCATGTCAACTCCACTTGCTATTGTGAGATCTGTGACACGAGATTTGGGAGCCCTGCCGGCCTGCAGCTCCATCTCAGTCGAGGGCATAACCGCTTCATGCAACCGTACCCTGAGTGTGACATCTGCGGACGAATCTTCACAAGGAAACAGAATGTTGTCTCCCACATGGTCACCGTCCATCTCCAAGGAGTCGGGCCTCAGATACAATGCCGGACTTGTGGCAAGACTTTCACAACAGAGAGGAATCTAAAGCGACACATGAACCAACTTCACAACCCGGACGTTCAATACCCAACCTGTGACTATTGCAAACGGTCTTTCAAAGGCAAACACTCACTTTTAGCCCACATTCAAGCAACACATAACGTTTTGAAAGGAATAATCAAGTGCCATCTATGTGAAAAAGTTTATACTAACAACAGGAACTTAAAACGACATATAGAGATGTATCATGGAGAGAAAGGTGCATTCAGATGTACTTTATGCCCTAAGGTTTACACATCAAATCAAAGTTTACGAAGACATGCCAGAACTAGGCATAATACTGAAGAATATAAGACGGAATTTATGGAGCAAGATACTACAGATTACTATAACTATGATTTTCAAGTGCAACTTCAGGAATTTAGGTGCGAATATTGCGAACAGTTTTTTATAGACGAACCTACTCTACGGCAGCATGTGAAAACTGATCATGCTTTTAAACATTTCTATGAATACTGCAAGAAATCGCTACTGAAACAAGTAGGTAAAAGCGAGAAGACAAGTATTTACAATTGTGAAAACTGCAATAGCGCTTTCAACTCTGTCTACGAACTGAAAGATCATATGAGAACCACTCATGACAGAGAATATTCACTATCCACCTGCAATGTTTGTTTCTCAAAGTTCTACAGCAAGGAATCCATCTTAGAGCACAAAAAGATATGCCTGCCTCCGCCCAACGTGAATAACTGTAACTATTGCGACAAGTTATTTACAGACATCTCAAGTCTAGAGTTTCATATCAGAATTTTTCATCCTCAAGCACAAATAGGTGATAACGACGTGTCGTCAACCAACCCAGAAGACACTGAGGCTGGTTTCAAATGCCCGCTTTGCGATAGGATGTACTACAGCGACCGATCTTTAAAACATCACATGAAACTGAAACACACTACTGACGAAGCAGTCGATTGTGAAATAAGCGGCAAAGTCTGTAACAACAAGTATTACTTAGCATCCCACATCAAAATCGTTCACAACAACGATTCCTGGTCCAAATGTGACTATTGCGACAAGCAATTCAAATCCAAAAGGAATATCAGGCGTCATATAGAATATACACATTTAGGTATGCAGCGATACAAGTGTATCGAATGCGAGACGCTTTTCAAAGAGAAACGCAGCCTCAGAAAGCATGTGAGGACTAAGCATCCAAACTCTACAGTATTCCCGCAGTGCCATATTTGCTATAAGCGCTTTGAGTCAGCAAAGTCCTGTAAAATCCATTTAAAACTGCTGCATTCTTTCAACATGAACACATACCCCTGCGATCTATGCTCCGTATCATTCAGCTCCAACGAAGCTTTATCCATACATCTTCAAACTAAGCATTTAGCTAAAGACCAGATCTTCAAATGCGAGCCATGTAATCTTGTCTTCAATGGGCAAGACAAATTCGAGCATCACAACGAGTTATATCACGTCAGCTTACCAAATATTAAGCAGAAAGTACTACCCAGCTGTGTTATATGCATAAAAGATTTCAGTACTCGAAAAACTTTAAAGCGACACATCAAGAAATTCCACAGTGAATTCGACCCTGAAGTACTAGCGGCGTACGGCTCTAATAAACGCATGTTTAACATAAAATGCGAGGAATGCATTCAGAATTTCAACAATGATTTCTATTTCGATATATATCAGAAGCTGAAGCATTTGAGCGACTCTATTGTTTTCCAATGTAAAACTTGCTCGTCTTCTTACAACTGCTTAGATTACTCTATACAGAGACATAAAACCACAAATGTAGAGTCGTGTAAGAGTAAAATGATCCTAAGTGAGTTATGTACTGCGGAAATGAGTGATGAAGCATCGAACAGTAGATGGGTAGAGTCTGCAGAAGCGGAGAGTACCACGGGAGATATTAATGTTAAAGTAGAGCCTATGGATGTTGAATATGTTATTAAGAGCGAGCCAATGTCCCCGTGAACCATACACAAGAGAAAGGAAACCTAACCCACCACTATGAGACAGGAAAAGTGCTCATTCTTCATTTCTAGTGATTGGGACTTTGGGTGCAAAACTTTAACAAAACTTGCTAAATGGATATGGGAGCGTTCAAGTATTACGTAACGCCATTTTTGAAGATTTTTGACGTTACGTAACACTCAAATGACCATTTTTACCCTAAAGTCGCAAAAAGTTGTATTATAGTTTTTATCCTTCGTATAGTTTTATTGCCTTTGCAGTAATCGGATTCCCCTGAAACGTAACTGAAAAGGGTTGCCAATTTGGGAGTTTTGACTCCCTAGTATTTTACTTAAAAAAAATAAAGAAGAGAGAGAGAGATCCATAAAATGGACATTCTAGACACCCAAGCATTGTAAGTTCAAGATTCCTAGATAGGCAATAAAATGGGATATACATTTAAAGTTTTGTTAAAGTTTTAGTTTTTTTTATTATATATTTCTACCCGTCGACTGTAATGTTTGAATTAGGATTATGTACACAAAATTATAATCATATAATTAGTCGCTATTCAACTATAATAAACTCATTATACAACGCTGTAGACAAAACATTAAACATTGACATCGATCGATCAATCAATCAATCAATCAATCAACCAAACAAACAAACACGCACACAATCATTAGAACGAATGTAAATATTAGGATCTGCACTTCGTTTCGCCGTATTTATTTCATTAATTAGATTTGTTTACTTATTTGTATTGAATCGTAGAAAAAACATCCTACAGTCGGTCAGATATATCGTAGCGTCCGGATCGTTCAAAAATATCTGAACATGCCTTTATTGCCATAACTATAGAGGCGTGTTCAGATATTTTTGAGCGTTCCGGGTGCTATGATATATCTGATGGCGACTGTACAGTCAAAGACAAAATAAGGTGTACACAAAAATGTTCAAAAATATGTCTCAGTGCACTCTAATTCTATGTAATAAGAACGTCGTAACATCTTTATGAGCGGATTCTTTCGATACTTATTTTTGAACTTGACTGTACTCATAATTATCATTTATCAATCTCGTACCTTACTTAGGCGACTCGGCAAGCTTCTTGGCTTAAACACGGTACTCGACTGAAAAGCTCTCTATTATAATACGATTGTGTAAAATACTATTATAATTATAAGATTTATAAGTATAAAGGTGCGGCTCCACTGACGCGGAGCGGAGCGGAGCTGTGCAAAATTGACCAATTACATTCTTCAAATTCAAAATTCGAAATACTGTGATGCAGTCTCATTGGCCGAGCTCCCACAGGTCCGCTCCGCTCCGTTTCAGTGGAGCCGCATCCTTAGAATTATACATTAATATTATTATTGATAATCAGCCTACGTAGTTTAGTAGACCCTGCCTACGAAGCTGGAGATTCCGGTTTTAAATCCAGGCAAGGAGCTTGTGTATTTATTTTATAAATATTGTTTCCTTGATCATGTTTGTTAGACACTTCGCCTGCACATAGAATAAATGATAAAGTCTAAAGGATAAAGACCCTTAGGGTCCTCCCTAAATCAATCAACGCGGAATCGCGAATCAGGCCAGCTAATTAACAACACCGAAGTTCGCAAATATCGGGAATATTTCTCTGTCACTCTAATCACGCCTTCGTTGCAGTGACAGAGACAAGTCCCCGAAATTCACGAACTTCGTTGTTCGTGGTAGCTGGCCAGTCAACGGCATAAGGCACTGGGTCTCACCGCGACACTATGTGGGTTATAAACACGAACAAAAGATACGTACTCCCGTGTCTCTTTTATTTACACGGGAGTGCGTATCTTTTGTTCGTGTTTATGTGCCTCTACTGACGCGGAGCAGCAGTGTTATTCACTAAGGAAACCGCCTTGCTGTCAGCGCTGTGCCAGCGCTGCGGCAGCGTCGAGCCTAAAAATGCTATTCACTAATGTACGTTAAACGACACTAGTGCTCGGCGACGAATGCGGCGTGAGCTGGAACTACACTGCGTCGAAAAACAGCGACGAACTCGCCCACAACCTCGCTCACAGCCTCGATTCCTAATGTCAAATAAAACAGCTAGGATTTTAGACAAGGCTGTCTCGACGTCGAGCTCGTTGACGAACGCAGCGTCGAATGTGTGAATAAGAGAATACGAGTAGCATAGCAGAGCGGAGCTGTGCAAAATTGACCAATTACATTCGAGACACTGTGATGCGGTCTCATTGGCCGAACTCCCAGAGCTCCGTTCCGCTCCGCGTCAGTGGAGCCGCACCCTAAAGCCGATAGTTCATAGCTTAGTAGCTCGCGGTGAGACCAGTGCCTAAAGGTGCATGCAGACCAAAAAAGCATTCGCTGTTCTATCCCCCTAATCTACGAAATTCGATCGTTACACGAAACGTGATTCGTTGATTTCGTAGAGTGGGGGATAGAACAGCAAATGCTCTTTTGGTCTGCACCTTAGAGCGAAAAATAGGAAGTCGCGTCTGCCGAGCCGATACGTACCGATAGACGTGTTTTTATTCATAAAGCTTTTTCCGACCGGCTTAAGCCGATACCACGTCGACAGATTTGGGGAAACCATTAAACAGGTTAACTCGTGTCGATTTAAAACACTCCCTTCGTGTTTTAATTTAAAGTGCATTTAAACCAATCGAGCATTCATTCATTCTATCCTCTACTCTACGAAATTCGTTCGTTACCTACATAAAACGTGATTCGTCGAAATTCGTTGATTTCGTAGAGTGGGGGATAGAATGAGCGAATGCTTGTTTGGTCTAAATTCACCTTTATAGCCACACGTTTCGAACCCAATATTTTTCGCAATTGTATCGTAATTAACATCATTATACCTATTTTATACGTGTCATATTTATAGTTCATGTCGTATACAGTGTGTAAATCTAATACGGGCGATCAATTAAACCAGGCATGGGATTCATTAGTGTAATCTTGGATTACAAGGTTTTTTAAGTTACTCTTAATTATGTATGACCCCACAGATTTTTTTTAAGATTATCGGAGCAGCAATGTAGGTACGAACATTTGTTATTGTTGATATGGCAGTTAAGTCATCTGTTTTTGAAATTAGCTGTCAACGAGTGTTTAACTCGCGTATGTTGCTCTACATTGCGCGCCGAATTATTTTGTATGGAGAATTTTGTTGCTTTAATTTTAAATAAGTAAAAGTTATTTGAATGTACTTATTATGTCTTAAACTAACACCCGTTAAGAGCAACGCCAATATTAGACTTACACCCTGAATTCATTTTAATTAAAAATAAACACTTTCTATATTTTCTTCTGTCTTTTATTTACATTTATGAGGGTTTTCGATATATTTTCTGCCACTAGGCGGCGCTACGTAGACACAAGGTCCAAGCTGCTGTCTAGATTCATACTATTCATATGTACGGTCGAGGAATTTAATTTTCCCCTCACTAGCTCGTGAAGCGCTCGTTTACCCTTTAATACGAGCGGGTAAAAACGCTTTTTACCAACTTGTGAATAAAGTAATTTGACATTTCTCTAATTCCTATAGCCCCCTACTGCCTAGTATAAGTGGATCTGTATGACGGTAGTAAACATACGCAATCGGAGCTCACATGGTAAATTGGTCGTTTCTCATGGGTGACTTTGTAAGCCATTGGCTATATTTAAGTTCCAGAAGTAACTCTATTCTACGATACGTTTCGACATTGGAGTTTTAAATGGTTTCTTTAAGTTAATTTACATTTGGATGAGATTTGTAATCATATTTCCTCGCGATAGTGAGGGGAAAAAAGTTGTATTACACTTGGCGGCAAAGTTTGTTCAACTCTCGTGCCTTGAGACCTTCGCAATGCTCAAGATTCCAGTTTTTGAACCACTCGCTACGCTCGTGGCTCAATTTTGGAATCTTTCGCTTGCTCAGGTCTCAATAACGACAACTTTGCCCCCTTGTATAATAAATAACTATTCCTACCCATTTCGTACCTTGTCGTAGTAGCTATAATATGACAGTCTTAGCAGCTTTCATATTGATTGTCACTGTGACAAGTTACGAAATGGGTAGGAAATTTAATTCCTCGACTGTACTTACTGAACATAAAATATCGAAATTTTATTGTGTTTGGAAGTTTATTGATATTATAATGGATTACGACTAGTAAACGGAAGTCGAACTGAAGATTGAGCTCTACAGGGTGTTTGGTAACGAAATGCAATGCCGAAAGTGGTAGTCTAACCATTTAGAGTATTTTTAGCTATAGGTACATGTCTTAGACAAATTTTATTAGTTATTTTATTTAATTTTGAAGATTTCTCGGTGACAACGCCAAATTCCAGTCTAAATCGACAATAGTACAAATAAAACATAAAAAAATACTTCCCCTTTTTTAGGGTTCCGTAGCCAAAATGGCAAAAACAGAAGCCTTATAGTTTCGCCATGTCCGTCTGTCCGCAGCATAGCTTAAATCTGCAATTTGGTACAGATATACATATTAATCATGCCAACAAAGTGGTATAATAAAAACTAAAAAAAAAATGTTTTCGGGTATCTCCCCAACTAGTGACGTGGGGATGATTTTTTTTATTTGCTGTAATCCGTGGTGGGGTATCATTGAATAGGTCTCTTAAAAAGAATAAGGGTTTTAAAGGAAAGACTAGATGGTGTAAAATGGGAGAAGCCCATGTCCTGCAGTAGACTTAGTATAGGCTGATGACAGGTGATATCCTAAGAATTTTTGTCTGGTAGGTAATTCACAGCTTTAAGAATAATCTATACGCGGACGGAGACAACTGCAAAACCTAGTAGCTTTGTCGACTGTACCAAACCGAGAAGTGTAACGCGATTAATACATTAAAAACATATGTTAAATTTAGGATGACCTTTATCACGATTTACACAGAGTTGTATTAATTTATTAACATCGTTGTGTGCCGATGGTTGGTTATTTCTGATACGTCACAATAGTAATGACATGGGACAGTGACATTTCACCATCTTTGGTAGTTTTTTTGACGTGTATTGGAATTTAAATACGTTTTAGACTAGTGTAAAATAAAACAATATGTGTAATAATAAAATATATACATTTATTTTATTTCATAGGGTATTATTTTCTTATATACGCGACACAAGTACCTTACAACTCGCTAACAACACTTTTAAGGCCGAGCTACACAAAGTGTGTGTGCGGCACGTGCAAGTACGCGTGTATGTGGCGTGCGCATTCTAGCGTATGTAAAATGCCATAGTGGATGGTAACACCGCTTGCTGACAACGCGCAATGTGGGTTTTTAATACTTTTTCTGCCACTATGGGGAGGTGAGATGGCAGCACTGAGCGCAAGTTTTGACGAATTGTCAAAATAAATACGCGCATTTAATTTTCAATATATTTATAGGTTTACTTATTCTGAAAACCATTACTTTGGGAATATTATTTTCTAAAATAAATAAAAAAATTGTTCCAAGCCAATTCCCTTGAAATTAACAAAGTTATATAGGTAATTAGGTAGTAACAATTAATAATATTTTAGCCTATATAATGTCCCACTGCTGGGCACAGGCATCCTCTCATGAGAGGGATTGGGCTATTAGTCCCCACGCAAAGTTATAGTAATTATTTTTAATACCAGTGACTTTGCACGCCTGTTTTAGAGCTCAATCTTCAGTTCTACGACCGTGTATTAGTCTTAATCCATTACAAAATCAATAAACTTACAAATAAAATAGAATTCCTATATAGTAGGTCCAGGTGCTTACAAATAGTATAAATCTGACAGCTGTGTGGACGCCTACTCTAGCGCCGCCTGGTGGCAGAAAAAATATCGAAAACCCTCATTGGTGCTGTGCCATCTAATCTGCTTCACCGTTTTTGAATAACTATGGAACCCTACACTGAGCTTGGCCCAACAGTGCTGGTTCTTAGTTGTCAGCCAACAATATGAATATTCCACATTAAAAAACTGCCGTATAGAAAAATTGACAAATGGGTTTAATTTATGGATATGAAGGGTCCTAGGAAAGAACATGTCTAGTCAATTCAAATAACAAGGAAAAACCACCTTACTATTAACAGAATAAGTTGTGAATTTGCCCTGATTTTTTTAGGCACTGGACATGTTTTTTCCATGGACCCTTCATATGTTAATTATTGTATTGTCATAGTGCACTTATTTTTTATGCATTTTGATTGGTATTTACTATACAATAGAGCATAATTAAAAAAAACATTTGATTTGGAACCTATAAAATTGGCTAAACTGTAGATGAAACTTAAAATTTTGCACTTTTTCGCCTATTGAAAGAAGTTTTTGGGGGCAATGGTAATTTCAAAACCACCCGTTTTACACCATCAGTATTCACAGTCTGGCCTCCAATGAGACGAATCTTGTTGAGGGACTGCGGAGTCTTAGGTGATATCTTTAATGCAGCACATAACGGTTCCAGTTCAAATTTAAAATTGTTTAACAACAGCACAAACACCATTATGTGACAAACAAGCTTATCTTTCAATTGTTGTGGTCTAACTCTTTTCCCTTTCATAATCTCCGTAAAGTTTTTCAGTGAAATTTCGTTTAAAGTATTTGAAAATTGGCATATCTTATGTGAAACTTTTTTTATTTCAACAGCAGTAACATTGAGAAATTTTATTAGCTCACTAGCATATACAGCCAGAACCGTAAATTCGGAAGACAATGTCTTGCCTTTGACCAATGATTTTATGTATGGATGGTAATTTTCTTCATAATCAACCTCATTTAACTCGGAGTATATCTTTTCATATTGTTCTTCAGTGAAAATTTTGTCCAATGGATACACATCTTCGACTTTGGTTGCGTCTCTGTCCATAGGGGGTACATAGAATTCATCAGAATCATTCTTATTATAAGCTGAAAGATCTAACTGCTCAACCGATATATTCGCAGTAGCCTTCTGCATTTGTTCTGTTACAGTCTGTACGTTTACTTTTAATTTCTCCTGCTGTTCCATTTGTTTCTTCTGTTTTTTAGAGCCGAATTTCCGACTGAGCTCCAATCGACTGGTTTCATTTTGTTGCGACGCGTTTAAGTTGACTTTCCGATATGGTATCAGCTCGGCGCAACCAACTTCTATTAAGCGTACTTTTCCAGTTATTCTGTTCCTAGCTAGAACCAGGGTCTGACCCAGATCTTCGATTTCTTCTTTGCCATGGTAGACTAGGTCGTCCAGCTCTGTAGCTAACGTTTTAATACCATTTTCTTGTAAAATTTCACATTTGCTTTCGAAGTCTTCATTTGGGTAACCGTTTTGAAAGTTTATTAACATTGGATACACCGGCCCTTTAGTACAAACCGTATCTATTGTTATTTCTGTCATGTTTAACCAATGTTATTTACTAGCACTGCTGAATTAATTAACAATGATTAACTTTCACGTGCATTCGCGCATACAAAGTTTTAGGTTATAAAAGTATAAACAAGCCAATAGCCAATGGTGACACAGAATTATTTTATTTTATTCGTCCTGCTAAACAGGCCAAGACCTTAAACTATTCTGCCTCGTCTTTGAATTGTAAATGCCGCTCCCCACTCGTAAGCGAATCCCGGCGCGAGCGCGAGGCCGCGAACGCGAGCGATGTTCGCGTCTTCGCGGCTAGTTCTTCACTTTTTATTGGTATTTTGCGCCGCGACAAAGGAGATGCGAAGCTCGTACTTTTAGAGAGCTATAACTGGTTATAAATAAAAAAATTGACGGATAACCCTAATGACAGCCGAGATAAGAGGGATTTTAGCTATCTAACTTCTAGCTACTCATTACTAATAAAATTGTACTCGGAATCAACTTTAGAAAGCCTCCGGAAGACTGTCGCGACAGTCTGTAGAGGGCTTTAAATACATGACTAGGCAGTATGGCTTAGTGCTTTCGCTTGACAACAAAGAAAAAAAATGCATGCGTGAATTTTTGACAGTTAATTGACTTGACATTGACAGTTACAGTGTGTTTAGCCGGAATTCGCGCGTGAAAGTGAAATTTGTTCAAAACTGTTTGCTTTTATATTGTTAAATGAAAATGAACTTATGATGGAGGTCACAGTAGACACTGTCTGCACTGCAACACCAATTCAGCCTATGTTGTTACATTTTCAAAATGGCTGTCCCATGGAATCTTTGGAATCATATTGCGTTGTGTTGCAAGACAAGAATCAGACTAGAACAATAGCAACCGAGGATTCAGGGCTCGTCTATGCAGGCAAAGAGGAAAATGAAGACATATACCAAACGCTGATACTGGCTAGAGACAGAAAAACCGGTAAAGTTCGTCTGATTGAGACTGCAAGTGCCAACTTGAAACCGCTGACCAAAACCGATTTCGACTATTTGGAGCAGCAACAGCAACGCGAATTGAGAGAGGTTAGTAACTCTAAGAAGACTGGGAAACATATGCCGCCGATATCTAATGTTAATTGTGAAATTCAAGCTCAAATTAGTTGCACAGACTACAATGACAACTATACACCTTCTTCAGATAGAGAAATAACTGAAGATGAACAACAGCAAAATATAAGTCTATTAAAGTTTATGAACTTTGGGATGTCAGAAAAGCAAGAGGAATCCAGAAGAAATGAAACTGTAATGAAACAGGATGCACCTATTGATGTACAAGAAGATACAGATGTTAAATATTTGACAAATGAGTTTTACATACCACCTCTAAATAGAAACGCTTACAGACGCATAAATTTGTATCCTATAGATAAGATATTTTCACAGGATGAGTATAAGAAAATTTATCAGGAACTGGAGGATAGCAATTTTACCTCAGATTTGCACCCATATATAAAGTCTTTTATGAAAGGGAAAAATCTGTCCTTAGAATTAACAGTACTTGCGGCATATGCTAATTATATTATAAAATTCCTACACATTCCTTGCAGTAAACAAAGCAAATATAAAATAAGTCCACATTCTGAAACACTGAATAATATAATGATGGAAAGATTTACAATAGTATGTTTGTATCCGATACAAAAGTGTTCAGTATCCAGACCGAGACATTTTAGAGACAAAGCCCTTTGTCACTTAATAGTGGTGATGTTGATATTAAATAATTTTAGATTTTATCTAGTGCCCCTATGTGAAGCATTAAAACATATACATACAAATGTATATCTCTTAGTCCGTAAAATGATTAGCATCATAGGAGCTAGAATATTTGGTTCTAAAAATAAGCGTAGAGTGGTACTGAAAATAAAATATGTCCATAGAATGCAACCTCAAACCTTCAGAACCTACAGAACATTTCAGCATTTAGAAATCAAAAATTTCACATCCAAGTCTCCTAAGCAAATTCTGAACAATAAATTAGAGATCATTGCAAAGAAAATGGAGAAGAAGTTAAGACTAAAAGGGAGTTTTAAAAAAAAGAGGAAATCCAAACCTATCAATAATACGGATGACCAACTGGATCTATCTCACAATGAACCTGTTACTGAGCTAATGGAAACTGATACCATGACAAGTAATGATAATGTTAACCATCAAGATTTCTCTCACATTGAAACTGAAGAAATGGAAATTGACACCTTGACAACTACTAATACAGTAAACTATCAAGATTTATCTCAGAATGGAATTGTTACTCAACAAATAGAAACCAACACCGTTGTAATCAATGAGACAGTAGAACATCCAGATTTATATCAACATGAAATGCAAAAAATGGCAACCATGGCTGATGAAATTGATGCAGAACAAAAAATAGAGAATGTTGCCAATGGTAACCATTTAGATGATTCTGAAAATGGTACGCCTTTGGATCACTCCTATTTACCACCGATTAACCAAACAGCAACTAGAGTTGAAGATGTGTATCCTTTAGATAACATTTTGTCCAAGAATGAATGGGACCAGATTCATTGTGAATTACAAGAAAATAATTTCACAGCTGATTTACATCCTTACATACAAACCATCTTGCAAAAGGAACCATCGTCTTTACAGTTAACATTGCTAGCCATTTATACAAATGAACTTATAAACTTCTTGCATAATGATTCTGACCGAATCTACTCTGACATATGCAGTTGTTCTAAAACATTGAATGATATCCTACTCAATAAATTTACAAGAATCTGTTCCATTCAATATGGAAAAACCCTCAGACGAAAGTACATGGATCATAATTATAAAATTATATGTCACTTAGTAGTATTTATGTTACTATTGAACAACTTTAAATTTAACATCAGTTCTCTTAGGGATATAGTAAAAAACAAAAGTAGTCCGCTAAAGCTTATGAAATTTATACACATGTCTGGGGCGTCGGTTAAAATTGAAGATGAGGAACTGATGGTGCAGTTGAAATTACCATTAGTCCCACAAGCTTCCAACCCCGAAGTTGAACTACAACCTGAACGTGAATACATAAATAAAAAAAGGAATATTTCAAAAGAAATAGATCCAGATGAGTTTTATGTACCGTTTATAAACAGAGAAGCAACAGAACTTGAAGATGTATATAATGTCAAAAGGATTGTCTCTGAAGACGAATGTTATTTGATTTACTTTGAGCTTGCAGAGAATAACTACAAAAATTTTAACCCTTACATGCAGTCATTAATCGGAAACAAGACAGTGTTACAGTCAACAGTGATAGCTGCCTATGCAAGTGAACTTCTAAAATTGTTTCACATTAAATACAGCATAGAATACCAGGCAAATTTTTTAAAAATATGTCATCATTCTCAAACCCTAAAAGGAATCTTACAAAAAAGGTTTAAACTTACGGAAACCCAAAACACTATTTTAGAGAGAAATTTCAAAGAACTGCGCCATAAAATCTTATGTCATATCATAGTATGTGTACTAATTTTAAATAACTATAAATTTAATCTGAATCATCTGATAGCTGAAATAAAAGATGCAAAATACTTACATAAGATGATTCGTCATGTTGGAGCGTATGTTGTAGATGATAAGACTGAAGGGACAGTGGTAGAGTTAAGATTACCATTAGTTCCAAAGAAGCCTATAAGAGTTAAACCAAAACAACCAAAGACGCCTGTTCCAATAAACCCAGACGAATTCTACTTACCATCTATTAATAGACAAGCAACACATGTCGAAGATGTTTACGTAATAGAGAAAATTTTGACCAAAGATGAATGTAAGAATATTAATTCTGAGTTACAAGACACTAACTACACAGAGGATATACACCCATACATAAAATCCTTAATAGAAGAGAAGACTTTGTCTTCCGAGTTACAAACTATAGCCGTGTACGCTAGTGAACTAATAAAATACATGAACGTGAATTATAACACCATACGGTTGATTGAATTCAAAATATGCCTTCATTCTAAGACATTAAATGACATTATAAGGAAACAATTTACAAATTCTAATCGCCGCAGGACAAATAAGTTTAAATTAAAAACAATATGTCATTTAATAGTATGCGTGTTATTACTAAATAATTTTAGATTCGATTTCAAATCTTTGCACAACACGCTAATGAAGAACTGTAAGACTAAAACTTTTGAAACTTGCGTGAGTTTAGTTGGAGCAACAAAAGATGGTGATAATGTAACTTTAAAATTACCGTTAAAAATAGGCACAAATTGTACTAACACGATAAAGAAACCTGTTAAAATAACAATAACACGTGACAATCAAAAGACGCGGGTTCCAGATAAACCAGACGAATACTACTTACCGTCCATTGATCTACAAGCAACCCATGTTGAAGACGTATATGTTGTAGATAAAATTTTGACAAAAGATGAATGTAAGAGTATTGATAGTGACTTAAAAGGCAATAACTACACCGAGGATTTACATCCATACATAAAATCTTTAATGGAAGAGAATATTATTTCTTCAGAATTGAAAACGTTAGCCCACTATGCTAGTGACCTGATAAAATATATAAACCTGAGATATCATGATTGCAGGAAGCCAGAATTCAGAATATGCCACCATTCTAAGACATTAAATGACATTTTAATCGAAAAATTTACAGAAGATAACCGTCGGTCATTTGACGCGAAAGCAAAAACAATATGTCATATAATAGTATGTGTCTTATTACTAAATCATTTTAGATTTAACATCAAATCTTTGCTCAGTGCGCTTGGGAAGCGCAATGATAAAATGTTAGAACATTGCATGAGTATTGTTGGAGTATCAAAATATAATCGTCATAATGTATTTTTGAAATTACCGTTACCAAGAAGATCAAATCGTCCTGATTTGAGACAGGAATCTGCAGTAGTGGATACGTTGGGACCAAATAATCCAAAGTTACCCATTCAAAAGAAACGTATTCGAAGAAGAAAAGATGCAAAGCCGCTTGTTCTAAATAACCCTGACGAATATTACTTACCATCTATTGATCAACAAGCAATCAATGTTGAAGATGTATTTGTTACGGAGGAAATTTTGACCAAAAAGGAATGTAAGAAAATTAATCGTGAGTTAGACACTAACCCAGATTTACACCCATACATAAAATCCTTAATTGAAGAGGATTCTTTGTCTTTAGAGTTAAAAACAATAGCCCTCTATACCAGTGAACTAATAAAATACATAAACGTAAATTACCGTGTCATCAGGACGACTGGCTACAGAATATGCGACTGCTCTAACACATTAAATGATATTCTAATGAAACAGTTTACAGACGCTAGACGCCAGAGGTCATTTGACGTGAAAGTAAAAACTATATGTCATATAATAGTATGTGTTCTATTACTAAATAAGTTTAGATTAAATATGACATCTTTGCTTAATGCGTTAGGGAGGGCCTGTCCTAGTGCTATCTTTGAAAAATGTGTAAGTCTAGTTGGAGCATCGATAGATGGTGATAATATAACGTTAGTATTGCCGTTGAAAAGAGGAACAAACTCTCCTAATACCAGTAGAAAACTGTAGATGTTTCTACCTTACAGTCAAATAAATACGGGTAATGTGTAATTTTCCATAGACACTGCAAATATGCTAATTTAAAAGAGATTTTAAAGGCTGGTTGACGTGGATTATCCGGAACAGACGCTCGTCTATATATTGTATGAACTAACGCTAACTGGTGCGAGCGCGTGCGACGGATTTTTATTTTTTATACTGAGCGGAAACCACGGCCGATCGCACGCGGCGGGCGTCCGCGCCACCTAGCGGATACCTTAAAATATACCTACTTATTCATGATAAGTAGTATCCATTTGAAAATCAGTTTGTGTTTGGATTTCCCCCATTTTTTAACCCAGTTCTTAAAATATTCCTTATTAACATCGCCGTAAGATTGATTTGTAGATATAAATTTAAGAACGTTTCAAAACATGGTGAAAGTGGTTTTTTATTGGAGTATATCAGAGATATTCCAGTAAACTCTGATATTAAACTAGATTCCGCTTATCCTGTAAATATATTAATTATTTATTTGAAATCAGCAGTATGTATTTATTATAAAAAAAATTGGTACCTACACCAACTGCCCCGACCCGTATTACTTACGGCCTCGCGTTATCTGTTATTGTGATTATTAACAAATAAATTTGTTTATTTAAGTATAAATTTAGTTTATTTCTTAAGGGAAAGGAATGTGATCTGTTTTATGTAAAATAAGTATTACGAGTATAAAGAGTCATTAACTACTAAGAAGAGTCCAGAGAGCCATAAGTGTAGGCATATACCTAGAATATAATATAATTGCCTATGTTAAAATTTTATTGCATTTTATTAGACATGTGTGAAGAGTAAGGTACAAAATAGTACTTATCTAATAATTTTATGTTTATTTCATTGTATGCTTTAGGTATTTTTGACGGATGCCTAATTTGTAGTAAATATACCTATGATTGAATAAACTTTTCGTTTTAAAATGAAATTTGTATATTTTTAATATTACCTACATTGACGAACCTAACCACTTGATGGTAATTATAGGTACCTATTTTTGGCATAGATACACGTAAATTATTACGCGCCACATGCGCGTCGCCCATACCGTATGGTTGACTTGTATACCCGCCGTTAATAGAAGTTGCGAACACTGTAAATAAACAAATCGTTAAAGAAATATCGTTAAATATAAAATAGCATTATTATTGTTCTAATCATCATTATTATTGTTTAAGGACGCCCAGTTCGAGCGTCTACTCGGTTTATAAGTTTATTCGCAACATACACATACCTACATAAAAATCACAATTACAGAAACGAAAAATAATTATACAGATAAAACGTGTATGCTACGAAATGGCCTCATCTCAGCATGTTGCTAGCGTACCTAAATATACACGGTGCTCGCGAGCATTGCGAAAGATTTTAACTGTGCATTCTAGGCATCAAAATAAACATAAAATATTATGAGACCAAAAGTCAATTCCACCAAAAAAAAAATTTTTTTTTCTTTTTTTTAGTCTTTTTGAATACTTCTTAACATTTCCAGTACTTTTTATCATAACAACAATTTGTTTAAATTATTTATTTCAATTGTTTTTTTTAGATACAGGTTATTTCGTCGAGTCTTCGTATTTTTTGATTGTCAGGCAAAAGGTGTGGTAATATTAGAACACATTGTGGTGGCATTGTAATCATAAAGAAGTTAAATGACGAGTTACGTCGAAAAACTTATTTCGAAAAAAGGTTGATTATCTCTGAAACCAAGCCGAATCCAGGAAATTTTAAATAACATTAAAGACTCTAAATGTGGTCAGGAATCCAGCATTAAAATCTTTCGGAATGCTCACGAGCACCGTGTATATAGGTACTTTACCTTAAGACGAAAGTCTACAATCAATGTGTGTTACCAGTGATGATTTACGGCGCCGAATCGTGGCGCCGTCACCATCGGCCTCATCTCTAAACTCTTCGCTTTTAAGAGTCGCTCAACGAGCTATGGAGTTGGACAGGGCTATGCTCGGAGTTTCTCTGCGTGATCGAATCAGAAATGAGGAGATCCGTAGGCGAACTAAAGTGACTGACATAGCCCTCCGGATTAGCATGCAATGGGCAGAGGTCACATTGCACGCAGAGCTGATGGTCGATGGGGTCGAAAAGTGCTCGAGTGGACACCACGGCTAGGCAAACGCAGCGTAGGACGTCCACCCACAAGATGGACAGACGATCTTATGAAGGTCGCCGGGACACGCTGGATGCAGGTCGCATCTAACCGGTACATGTGGAGGTCCAGAGGGGAGGCCTATGTTCAGCAGTCGACGTCTTATGGCTGAGATGATGATGATATTGATGATATACCGATAATGCCGTGTGGTGACGGCAGTAGGGATACATTGGTCACTACCCCAACTCTTCCCGCGGGTGTCGTAAGAGGCGACTAAGCGATTGAAGCGTCACTTACCATTCTTTGATAGAAAATTGATGATGGGCAGCAGCGTCACCATAGTGGACACATTTATTTTTGCCAACGCATGTGTAAAGTACGAAAATAATGCAGATAGGGAATGCGATAAGGATCAAATCAAAACGAAGGACTATAATTTATGTATGTATTCAGTAAATATATAAAATACTACACGATTTCATTACATCCATCTAGCTGCTAATAGTGCTAGTCACATTTTAATCTTAGAACTAATAGGCGACACAATCTATTGGTGCATTCCACGAAAGTCTTCTTTGTCGGGAACGTGACGGCTATGACAGCTACCTTAGAAATATATGGAAAGTGCGAGAATTCTCTATAAACACCCAGTTATGAAATTAAGATACACCAAAAATTGTATTGCAACTTTTTTAAATGTACGGCGTCACGTACACGACATTCTTGTGGAATGCACCTATTGAATACTATACAGGGTGCTCGCGAGGAAACCGAAAGATTTTAATGCTGAACTCCTGAGCATATTTAGAGTATTTAATGTTATATAAAATTTCCTGGATTCGGCTTGGTTCCAGAGATAATTAACCTTTTTTCAAAATAAGATTTTCGACGTAACTCGTTATAAAACTTATTTTTGATTACAATGCTACCACAATGTGTTCTAATAAAACCATACCTTTTGCCTGACAATCAAAAAATAAGAATAGACTTGACGATAAAACCTGTCCCTAAAAACATTTAAAACATTAATTTTAACAAATTGTTGTTATGATAAAAAGTATCGGAAATGTTAAAAAGTATTCAAAAAGACTGAAAAAAAGAAAAATATTTTTTTGTGGAATTTGACATTAGGTCCCATAATATTTTTTTTGTTTATTTTGATGTCTAGAATGCATAATCAATATCTTTCGGTTTCCTCGCAAGCACCCTGTATAATGATTCATGAGAAAGTGGTACTCGTCGATTATTGATTATTAATATACAGGATGTTTACAACTACTAAAAATCTCAGACACCTAGTATGTATAAGTCTGGGTAATTTTATCATGTTACCAACCCTGAAATCGTGAAAAAAATGCAATAGAAAATAGCTGTTGCAACATTACTTTGTTCTGTGTTCTGAGTATTCTATTCTGAATATCATTTCGCTGTCCTAATATTATAAGTTTCTATGTTGCTCTTTTATGAACTGAGTTTAGATTTAATTTAATTACCCCGAAAATTAACAAAGAACCGTGTAATACTGGTATACCGATTTGGCATTCATAAGTGCTTT
>JALPQI010031648.1:0-31167 GCA_025490895.1 Thaumatotibia leucotreta | reverse complement strand
AAAAACCAAACTGGTGAACAAGGGGGTTACAGAGGACTCGATTAAGAACATGGACGTACCGGACGGGTTAGACGCACTAGCAGCTACCTTTACCGAGGCGGTAATAGAAGCCACTGCAGCCTCAATACCGGAGGTAACTAAAGACGTGAATACAAAAAGGATGGCCTGGTGGCCAAGTGAACTGGGAAGGAAAAAAGCAGAAGTTTGCCGACTGAGAAGAAGGATAAAGGGCGCACATCCGGGAAGGAGGAATCTGGTTGTCGGCGAATACATGGAGGTATAGGCGGCCTACAAAACAGACATCGAGAATGCAATTACGGAAAGTTGGAAGACATTCTGCTCCAGACAAGAGAAAGAAGACATTTGGAAATGTACTTACAGGGTCATCAAAAAGTGCGGCAACCCCCAGACAGAGCAAGAGAAGCTTCTGAAGAGCCCTCTGAATGGTGATACCTTGTCTCCCAAGGAATCAGCTGAACTACTAGCAAAAACCTTCTACCCACACGACGACCAGACTACAGATACTGAGGAACAGTCGAGACTGCCAGAAGCGGCGCACAGCATCAGAAATGAGTTTAGACAGTGGAGTCATACCGATCGGGTAAAGCCCTTCACAGAAGAGGAACTGTACCAGGCACTCGATAACATGTCCCCGAAAACACAAACTTGGCAGGATGGTGTGCGACAGATGCAGGGAGGAGGTGGTGGAGCTGGGCCGGCTGGCGGCTGAGGTCATCGAGGACCGGGCTGCTACTATTGTATCTTTGAGGGCGACAATAGCGGCCCAAGCTGAAACGATTGCGTCCCAGGAGGCGCTGATTCGGGCCCTGCTGAGGCGGGGCGACTTCCCTGGCTCTGCTGCCCCAACCGCAGGGCCGCGCTGCCCTCCTGGGACCTCCCCAGGATCAAGGGGGGGGGGGGAGGTAAATACGGATGATCCCGGATCAACTCAAGATGAAGAACCCCAGAGGAACCTGCTTCATCTCTCCGCCTCTTTCTCCTCGCCTTCGTCCCCGTCAACTTCCCCGCGGCCATCTCACACCCCTCCGGAGAGGGATGCCGGGGCCTCTGGGCGGAGGAAGGCGGGGCCGGTGGCTGGGACCTGGGACGGGAGTGAGGTCGGGCTGATGGTGGCGCCTGAGAAAGAGTTGCGCGCACCCACCCTTTTGGCCGCCTCCCCTACCCTTTCGACTAGGTCCACGTCGTCGGCCTTCGTCCCCGGCCGCTGCCGTGGCCCCGGGAGGGGACGAGGGGGACGTGGAGGTACTAAGGGATACGAATGGCGGAGTGGGTAGCCCGGCCCCTTCTGGACAAGACTTCGAAGGTTCTAGCAGCTCTTGGCGCCCGAGCCAAGCGTCCCCTGCGAATTACGACTAAGTGAGAGCCGATGACAGGAGGACGAGGCCCTGGAGGACAATGAGCTTGCTCAGGCAGCCGACACAACCGAAGTCGAACAGGGGCCGGCCGAGGGGGCGGACGCCGCCTACGCTGCTAATCCATTCTTTCTGCTAATCCATTCATCTCTGGGTTGTATGGCACTGTATGCTGCATGACAATTTCATTCCGGTTACAAAATTCCCTAAACTCATCTGAAATATATTCCCGTCCATTATCAATTCTCAGTTTTAACAAATTTGCATTAAAATGTATTGTTACAATATTAAAATAAGTTTCAAACTTTTTGAAAACCTCTTGATTTATGTTTAATTAAGTACACCATAGTAAAGTGGGTAAAATCATCAATGAATGTTACAAAATAATTGTTACCGTCCCATGTGACAGGTGAAGTTGGTCCACAGACATCTGAGTGTACTAACTCTAAAGGTTTAGAGGCTCTAGTTCCTAATTTATTAGCCATTTAATACTTTTATATACAGCCATTTAAGTCTTTAACTTTTTCTAACATACATGGTTCACATAAACTGTTATTAATAATTTTATTTTTCCACTGAGATAATCCATCTACCATATTTTTACGTACAAGTAAATCTAAATTTTGTGCACCTAAGTGAGCAAAACGTCTGTGAAACAAATCATTATCTATTTTATTCATTAACTGGCAAGTGTTGACATCATTTTGACATTTGACTATGTAAATTGTACCTGTTTTATTCCCAATCATTAGTATGTAATTATGTTTATATATCTTTATCTTTCCATTAAAAAATTCAACTCTCAATCCAACCTTCTCCATCTTTGATACAGATATTATTTTTTTCTTAGATTTGGAATGTAATACACATTTAATACATTTATTCTCTTTATGTCCTACTTTAAACTTCTTCAATATTCCCTAGTCCCTACACCAATAGTTTTTAATATAACACCTTCTTTGCTGCGGCAATATTTGTTGGTTCCTTCAGTTCAATATATTCAGAAAAATGTTCTTTAATATATATTAAATGGTCTGAACACCCCGAGTCTACACAAAATTCAATGTTTGGTTCTCTTACATTTCCACAAAAGAAAGCTGTAGCTTCGTTACTTTCCTCTGCATAATTGGTAGTATTGGTAAGTACCAATAATGACCAAGGTGTCAAGGACCTTAGGTGCACCAAGGACGAGGTCAAGCAAGTGCTTGACCTCGTCCTTGGCTCCATGATTTTCCTCAGTTCCATCCTCATCGACCACGTCCTTGACCATATCCAGCGCCTCGGATCCACCCTGCTCGTCCCAGTCATGGGTTAAATACTCCTCGTCCCTGTCCATGATTAAAATTTCCTCTTCCATGATAAAATGTTCCTTGTCCTTGATTACATTGGTATTTTTTATGACCTGGCTTGCCACATACAAAATAATTGAAGGCACTAGACATTCCTGGTTTTGTCAGTTGACTATATTCATCGAACTTTTTCTTCTTCTCCTCTTCGGCAAGTAATCTATTTTTAACTGTGTTTATTTTCAGTTCGCCCATAGTTTCCAGTGCTGTCACAACTGACTCATACGATCCTAGGCAGCAGCTAGGGGGTGGAGATCCAGAAGAGCTGCAGTCAGTAAAGGAAGATTCAGAAGATGGATAGTACCCTTATGGACCCAAATGATTCTACTTATGTTGACGAATCAACTATGACGTCAGATGACGCAAATTTCACAATATTGACATATTGAGACACATCACAGCCAAAAGAGGAAGTTCGTGTGGTGCAGAAATCACCTATGAGGAATGGTCTCGAGAAGGAGATGTGGCGGGCAGGCAATGAAAGAAGAGCTAACTGCATCCGAAGAAAATCAAGCATGGGAAAAAAGATTGAAAGTGATAACAAAATCAGATTTAGGCCTCGTTTAGTAGCTAAGGGCTTTTCTCAGAAACAAGGTGTGGACTACAAAGAAACATATTCACCTGTCCTTAGATATTCAACACTAAAACTGTTATTTGCTTTGAGTATAAAACTAAAATTTCAAATAACCCATCTCGATGTAACAACCGCTTTCGTGGTTATGTGACCAGAATTGAATTGTAAACCTATACTTCGTTTTATTTAAGATTAGAATTATCTGTCAAACGGGTAAACAAAGAAGCAGTGGTCGTAAACCTTCCTTCTTCGATTTCGGCCGATACCACTGAATTTCTCGGAACTTATGTTCATACATATCATTTGATATTTACCGATAGCTGAACGCATAGTTTCCACATTTATTATTAATTTGTTGGCAAAACTGTATGTTTTATAAGCAAGATGGCGGCAATTTAGAAAAAAGTTAAATATTGAAGGTTTTCGTTTAGTGTTTGGCGGTTTAAACTAAGTATTTTTTTATAATTTGTAACTCATATTGTTCCGATTTTACATTTACTGAATTTAAGGAAGTTTACAGTCTAAATTTAACAATATTTGCATATTTAATCTAGCTTACATTATGCACTCCCAGTACTTTTAAAAGTCATGCATTTAAGGATTAAAACTATCGGTATAAAAGCGGACACGGTATCATAAAGACTGAGCAGATGACGATAGTAAGACAACCCTACCCACTACCCATCGGCATCGTCGTTTAGTATTTATTTTGTCGCCATTATAGGCGGCTTTAATCTGGGACGCATTAATGTAGTTTCAATTTGGTAACAAATTAGAAAATAAAACTCAGGTGACATACATAGTTTTATTCAATGTCAGTGGAAGAGTCCGAGGACTCGGAACCACCAACGTTTGTAATAAAATTTTCCACAGTGTTATCTATTATATTATCTAATTTCATTTAAAAACTTATTTTCTTTTAAAATGTTGTATACCGTAGCCAACGATATGCCAGCAGTCTCAGCAGTCTTTTTCACACGGTCCGATTTAGTGGGATATTCCTTTCTATGGCACATTACTGACACTAATTTGTAATTATTCACCACCATCCGCTTTTCACTGGCAGTCAGAGGATTTTGCTTTTGCCGTTTCTTCTTTAGAGATGAAAAAACGTTAGCCTGAACCGGCTGCGAATTCATCCATTTTAAATGTGCACCAACAAACAAAATATCTAAATAGATAAACAATTAATAACGAAATTGAACAACAACGATAACAACAATCTTTAAGTAAGCTAGCAGTAATAGAAAACACAACCGACTCAACCGACAACAATATGAAATCGAATGACAGATAGTGATAGTGACGTTTTAAAATTGTGTGAGAACTCTGCCTCTTTAGGTTTTTTAATGTACAACCTTTCCATGAAAAATTGCAAACGCAATTTATTAAAATTCTTATGTTTTGATCTTAGAATAAAAATTAACTAACATTATTTTTCTTATCTGTTCACAACACTGAGTAATGTATATATTAATATAGCATGATAATAAATACGTGATAATTAATAACTCGTATTCACTGTTCGATCCGCAGGATGTGCCTGTAAAAAGAACCTTATATTTCGTTCTGCAAAGGTCTTTCTAATGCTAAAAAAAACGTAGTATAATACTGTGCTCAAGTTAAAGAAGGCCATATAGGTATAAGTTTAAACCAATCTGCTAGAGCTTGGTATAATCGGGTCAATAGCTTATTCAATTTGGGCTATGTCTTAAATCAACAGCTGATAGGGAGTGAAGGCTCCAATCATGGACAAGTTAAGGTCGCTGATTTGTATTTTTTTGTTTACGGGCACCGGGTCGCTGATTTGTTTGAATAATGTAAATTAGATAGGGCAAAAATATCTAAAAATTCTATGCTCTTTGTAAAAAAATGCATTTTTTGGAGACTATTTAAAACATCAGTAAGGTAGTACAAACTCAGTAATGGACCACCATTTATGGGCAGTACCAGTTATAGACACCCATTTACAGACATGTTATCATTATCACCATTAATAGACATCCATTGTTGGACAGTGTAATGTTTGTGAAATTAAAATACAGACAAATATATCACAAATCAGTTTTATTCGTATAATTATTCACATTTTGAATACCTATGTTCTTATTTAAAAATAATCAGTCATTTTAGTCATCATCAGACTTTTGGGTAATTAGCAATTTGGCTAGCAGTAAATTAAAAAAAAACAAAAAAATATAAATATTTACCGAACATATACAAAAAAATGGATAAATCCATTTCTTTTACTTTGTAAAAGCCCCGATTATTTAGAGGCGATGGTGTATTGATTAGTTGTACCACATGTTCAGCTTTATACCAAATTTTGTCTGGTTTCTCAGGTCATCTGAATGAGTTTCCAGTGGACAAAATCATAGCACTTACTTGATATTGATTGCCATCTACATCTTCTGTTTTTCCAGGGAAGTATTCACCTTCATATTTGTCGATAACAAATTGTCCTTTATTAACAATTGGGGTAGTGTTTGAAGAAAGTCTTATTTTGCTCAAAGGTTCGTCATCAGAAGCTGAAAAGTCTATCGCGGTTCTGATTTTTTAGCCAACTAACTAATTCTTGCGTGCGCTTTCACGCTAACCCTCTCCCGAACATCGTAAATGCTTAGGACAGTATGCAACTAGAGGGCAATTGTTAGGCAGATTGGATACACAAATAGTCAAACAACATAATGAAGAGGCAACTTACTAGCGAAACGTATTACTACGTGTAGTTGAAACCGTTAAGTTTTTAGCTTCTCGAGGGCTTCCATTCCACGGTGATCAGCTGACATTTATAATTCGTTATGTTTTGCCTGACGGACTGCCCGTCGAACGTTTTGTCACATTTTTACCTAATTGTGGACATAAAGGCGAAGACATGGAGAAGGCTGTTTTGACGACAATTAATGACACTTTGCAACTTGATATTAAAGATTTTCGCGGCCAATGTTATGATAACGCTAAAAATATGTCTGGTCAATACAAGGGACTTCAATCAAAAATTAAAACTGTGAAGACGCTGGCAACTTTTCTTCCATGTGCAGCTCATTCTTTACAACTTGTGGGCACAAAAGCAGCAGAAAGCAGCGATGATTCAGCTGCTTTTTTTTCGTTAGAGCAACAAATATACAATTTTATTTCTAGTTCAACTAGCATATGGCAGATCTTGCTATCATATCTCGACAAAGATTCGATCGTTGTAAAAAAAGCTTTGTACAATTCGTATAAGCACGTTCTTGCAGCGTTAGAATACATTTGTGGAGATGTAAATCAAACAAGAGAAACCAAACTAGAGGCAAGGGGACCAAACATACAAGCATGGAACTAGACAGTTACATGGATAAGTTAACAAGTATGGGTAGTGATAAAATGCTGCCCAAATTTGTTTTCCAAAAGAATTTTAAAACTAAAATTCATAATAGAGCCGAATGGGCGGGGGGTCTACAGCCACCAATTTCTGATGGGAACGACCTTATCTGGTACACTGACGGATCCAAGACTGGATCCGGTACGGGCGCAGGCATTTATGCAAACGACTACCGTGGTAGTGTAAGTATGGGCAACTATGCGACTGTATTCCAAGCGGAAACATATGCGATTATTGCCTGTGCACAGGAGATTATAGATAGACAGACCCAAGGTATATCTATATATTAAGCGACAGTCGCCTAAACAAGGCGCCTAAAGTAGACTCTAGACTAGTATTCAACGGCATCCAAGCTCTGAACAAACTTGGAAGGCGAAACAAAGTGCAACTGGTATGGATCCCAGGGCACGAGGGCTTCCTTGGCAATGAAAATGCAGATGAGCTTGCAAGAGGGGGTTCTACAAACAACTTTGTAGGACCAGAACCATTTGTAGGACTCTCACAAGGAACTATTAAAACAGCCATGAAAGAGCGAGTTAGATGGAAGCACCAGGAAGAGTGGAACAATCTAACGGGGCTCAGGCATTAAAAGCTCTTTATGCACGAAGTAGACTCGGGCTGGAGCAAAAAGCTTTGGAAATATAGCAAAAGACAACTCAAACTCATAACGGGGGTGTTTACGGGACACTTTGGGGTCAAAACTCTCTTGGCCAAAATGGGTCTTTCTGACAGCATAGACTGTAGAATGTGTGGCGAGGAAGAAGAGACAATGAAACACTTGATGTGCGAATGTCATGCCCTCGCCAGACAAAGGATGAAAGACTTCAGAACCGGCTATCTGGAACCGAAGGAGGTCAAAACGCTACCGCTAGGGTGCATCCTCAAACATATTGAGTTGATAGAACAATCCCTGGGGTAGGCGAAACAAGGGGCAATTACACAAAAGATCCCAATGGGTCGAAGTGTATCCGTAAGGGCCCCGCAAATAAGATAAGATAAGATAAGAGGCAAGGGGAATAATAGAACGGTTTAGAACCCTAGAAAGGACGCTAATGTTGTGTTTTTGGAATTCTGTGCTGGTTAAATTTCAAAACGTTAGTACAAGCGAGTTACGTTGATTTATCAAATATTGTTACTCTATATGAGTCATTACATTCATATCTTGATACTTTACGAGACGAAAAAGAGTTTGCGGAGTCACTGAATACAAAAAAGATTCAAGAAGAAAAAAGAAACCAAAATTACATTTTGACGAAGTAAAAGAGGGATACGCCGAATTTGAAGGAAGACGATCTTTCATCGTAGAAAAATATTACGTTGCCATTGATTGCCTGAAAGTTCAACTGAAAAACCGAGAAATGATCTATACCGAAGTAAATTCAAAATTTGGTTTTATATGGCAATTACCTAAAATAGACGATAACAACGTGATACGAACCAAGGCGAAAGACTTGCAGGAACTGTATGATTTGGATATAGAAGACGCGTTTCCTGACGAGTGTGTCCATTTGGCACAGTTATTAAAGGATAAAGATTTTGTTGATCCATCAAAATTAAGTCCAAAGAGTGTGCTACAATTGTAAAAAAAATTAAACATAGGTTCTATGTTTCCGAATGTAGAAATAATATTAAGAATATTTTTAACAATGAGTGTCACCAATTGTAGTGGCGAAAGATCCTTTTCTGCATTGAAGAGCCAAAAATTACTTACGCTCTACTCTTGGACAACACAAACTTGACGCTCTTGCTATATTATTTATAGAAAATTTATAGAAAACGATTTTACACAAAATGTCAATTTTGATATTATTGTGCATAGATTCGCGAACGAGTGTAGTAATTAGTTGCACCGGAAATTGAATGAAAAGTTAAGACATGACAGGCGCAGGGGGGCGGGTATTCATAGTCAGCCTAGGGCGGTCAGAACTAGTGATGTGCCGTCGGTAAATTACGCATTTACGGTAATTCTCATCGATGGAAATTACGGTAAATTACGGAAATTTCTCGGTAACTTACCGCTTAAGAATGTTTGGTCATGTTTAAAATTTGTTTACAAATATCGTGTTTTCAAACTTTTTATTATTTTTCGTGTTGTTTTCTTAACCAAAGTTATTTCACACCTTTTTGCTTAAACATGTTATGATGTTAAATTATTTTATCGATTCACGTGGTACTTTCAAATAAGTATTTTAATGTTATCTGGCTCAGGCACCTACTTATGTGGTAATTTTGTTACTGTGCTCGTAAAACATAAGATCTTTTGTTACTCATCGTGTTATCTAAGGTAGCACTTGCAGGTAACATTTAAAGGGTTTAGCGGTGATTGTAAATACTATCTAATTAGAAGCTAGGCTATGTCATTGTCCTGAGTTTGGATGTTTCGTGATTGGCCCGTATCTTTTGTTAGGTTCAGGTAGTTATGGTGGGGAAAATAATTGTGTCCCCTAACGTAGAATAGATTCCAGTTTTTTATTTGGACGTAGTTTAGCAAAAAGGATCCAACCTCAAAAAATTGTCATTGAAAAGACTGACTTTTGCTTTTGACAGCAGTTTGAAGTTTCAGTTGATGCGACTTTATACCGGCAGCTCAACAGACAGATCTGCGCCAATCAAACGCGATATGCGCCAATTCCGTACCAAGTGTATAGAAGAAGCCATCGAGCGGAACAAAGGCTCTAAAGTTTTTGCAAGGGATCTGTCTGTTGGGCAAAGCCAGCTCGCCAAATTAAAGACTGAGGATGGTAGAATCGTCACATCCAGATCTGAGCTGCTGAGTGAGATAGAGGGTTTTTATGGACAGCTGTACACGTCAACTAGCAGACCCGAAGTGGATCTAGCGGAAGACCTCAGAGCTAGACTGACTCGACACTATACAGAAGACATCCCGGACATCAGCCTGTGCGAGATTAGAATGGCTCTTGAACAGCTCAAAAATAACAAGGCGCCTGGGGAGGACGGAACTACAGCTGAGCTTCTGAAGGCGGGTGGTAAACCGATCCTTACGGCCCTTCAAGTTGTTCAATTCCGTCTTACTGGAAGGGAGAACGCCAAAGGCATGGAACAAAGGTGTGGTGGTACTGTTCTTCAAAAAAGGTGACAACGCTTTATTGAAGAACTACCGACCCATCTCACTTCTGAGCCATGTCTATAAGCTGTTTTCAAGAGTCATTACGAATCGTCATGCACGCAGGCTTGATGACTTCCAGCCTCCCGAACAAGCCGGTTTCCGAAGAGGCTTTAGTACCGTAGACCACATCCATACGCTTCGCCAGGTTATACAGAAGACCGAAGAATATAACCAGCCCCTCTGTTTAGCGTTTGTGGACTACGAGAAAGCCTTCGATTCGATCGAAACCTGGGCAGTACTACAGTCTCTCCAACGGTGCCAAGTCGACCACCGCTATATCGAGGTGCTGAAGTGTTTATACGAGAGCGCCACAATGTCAGTCCGACTCCAAGACCAGAGCTCGAAGCCTATTCTGCTGCAGCGGGGAGTTCGGCAAGGAGATGTCATCTCCCCTAAGCTGTTTATCGCTGCGCTGGAGGATGTCTTTAAGACTCTGGACTGGAGAAGGCTGGGTATCAACATAAACGGCGAGTACCTCACTCACCTTCGATTCTCTGACGATATAGTAGTCTTGGCTGAGACCTTGGAGGACTTGAAGTACTATGCTCGTTGTCCTCAGTAAAGCCTCCGAGTGAGTTGGTCTTAGGATGAACATGGATAAGACGAAAATCATGTCGAATTCCAACGTAACACCAACGTAGCTACGAATGTAGCACCAACTCCCGTAATAATCGGAGAATTTACACTCGAAGTTGTAGACAAATATATAAACCTAGGGCAAACTATTCAGTTAGGTAGGTCCAACTTCGAGAAAGAGGTCAATCGTCGAATCCGACTCGGTTGGGTAGCGTTCGGGAAGCTACGACACATATTTTCGTCCAATATTCCGCAGTGTTTGAAGACGAAAGTTTTTAATCAGTGTGTGTTGCCAGTGATGACATACGGTACTGAAACGTGGCCGCTTACAATATGCCTCATAAGAAGGCTCAAAGTCACCCAAAGGGCTATGGAGAGGGCTATGTTAGGAGTCTCTCTGCGTGATCGGATTAAAAATGAGACCATCCGCAGCAGAACTAAAGTAGCCGAAATAGCTCTCCGAATCGCTAAACTGAAGTGGCAGTGGGCGGGGCACATTGCGCGTAGAACCGATGGCCGTTGGGGCGGGAAGGTTCTTGAGTGGCGGCCACGTACCGGAAGGCGTAGCATGGGTAGGCCCCCCACAAGGTGGACTGATGACCTGGTGAAGGTCGCAGGAGTCCGCTGGATGCGTGTGGCGCAGGACCGGTCATTGTGGCAATCTTTGGGGGTGGCCTATGTTCAGCAGTGGACGTCTTTCGGCTGATATGATGATGATGATGATGATAAAAAATTAAAAATATCATTGAAAACATTAAAGTTTTCTACAGGAAATTTTACCTGAGAACTTTCGCGGAGAGAATTTTCGGTAATTTACGCCCGTAATTTACCGTAATTTTGGTAATAAACTAGTTCCCGCCCACGGATGTTTTTGAAAATTTCTACATAAGTCATGACTAGTCAACTAAATACTATCCTGGAAAAATTATAATGAAAATGTGTGTATTTAGACAACTTTCTCATTAATTACCGATATTGGTAATCTTACCGAGAAAATTACCACAAGATTCTCTAATTTCTCGTAAATTACGGTAACGGCACATCACTAGTCAGAACCCTAAGGATCCAAAAAGTTAAAATTACGAAAAGTGCAAATATCTCGAAAACCAGAAGACTTTTACCAAACATAAATGTCGATTTTCTGGACCAGTATAAGGTGCCCTATTGCTGGTTAAAAGGTTATCCATTAATTACTGGACACCCTGTATATGGTCGCATAATAAAATACAGCAGGATTCCGTAATAGCTGCTACTACCGCTTTATGCGAAATTTTTCAACGAGCCTGGAAAATAATCACACCCAAAAGTCGTTGGCGTGTACAGTCAGCTGCAGAGATAAGTAGACCCCCTTGCATACAAATTTTAAATAAATAGTTAAACATACAATGTTTTTGCGATGATAGTGACTAGCGGCAAGAGGCTTTGGCGTAATGGCTTAACGAACTTTTCTGACACAATTGTGTCGACGTGGGCCTACCCTACCTCATGAGTTTTTTGAGTTCCTAATGATTATTCGTTTTTTTGCAGTTTCCTTACGATGTCTGTGATTATGAATGATGCTGCTATTGTAGAGATGTTCAATGACTCTGGGGATGAGGGCGATGATGATGACGAACTGGACGCGGACTACTTTATTCAAGAAAATCCCGACTATGAAGGTTCCTCTTCTTCTGATGACGATGAAGACAGTGCTGAAGATAACTTGCCTCTGAGTGCGCTAGCATCATGGCAGAAGAAGCCCTTAAATAGTAAAACTCTTCCAGAAGGTGCCATTCGTGAACCAGTTGAAATTCTTACCCCATACGAATATTTCGAGCGCTATTTCAGTGTCGAGCTCATGGAAGAGATGGCTTTGACCACCAATCAGTATTATATGGCCAATACTGGTATACAATATTTTAGACTAGTGCCTGCGTGTAGGCCACTTCCCAAAAATCTGGAAGAAAGCTGAGGTGAGGATCATACCGAAACCCGGTAAGATTGGGTACGCAGTAGTCATACAGACCTATAGGATTGCTGCCGGTCCTGGGCAAGATCCTGGAGAAGATGATGGTTAACCGCCTCACTTGGGAAATTGGAAGGAACTCATTGCTCAGCCCAAGGCAATACGGCTTTCTGACTCAAAGGAGTACTGAGGACGCATTGTCCGACTTAATGTCCTTCATAAAACAAGGCCTAAAGGAAAGAAAAATAGTCGCAATAGTTTCACTTGATATAGAAGGCGCATTCGATAACGCTTGGTGGCCTGCAATAATTACGGAGCTGGGGAAGAAGGGCATTAACCCGGTCATCTTCAGGCTCATCTTGAACTACCTAGACCAGCGTGAGGTAGAACTGGCATACCTGGGCGAGCAAATCATCAAGAGCACAAACAGGGGCTGCATCCAGGGGTCGATCGGCGGACCTATCCTGTGGAATGTGCAGCTGGACCCGCTGTTGAGAGAAGCGGAAGATGTGAAAGCGCAGGTCCAGGCGTTCGCCGACGACATCCTTTTAGTGACCAAGGGCAACACTACCAAGGAGCTGGAGACACATATGAACGAGGCCCTCGAAATGGTGGAACGTTGGGGGAAGAGGAGCAAAATGCGGTTTGCCTCACACAAAATCCAGGCTGTGGTGATTACCAAGAAACTGAAGTACGACGCACCTGAATTCCGCCTACAGGGCACAATCATCGAACTGTCGGAGTCCTTAACTCTCTTGGGCCTTACCATAGACCAAAACCTGAACTTCGTGCCACACTTGGATAGGATCACCAGGAAGGCCATGAACCCATATAAAGTCATTGCAAGAACTGCCAAGGTACATTAGGGCCTCAACCCAGAAATTGTCAGGACCCTATACATCAGTGTTATAGAGCCCACAATCCTCTACGCGGCAGGAGCATGGGGCGAAGTGGCCGAGAGAAAGTATGCCAGGAAGAGACTCGACAGAATTACTAGAGCCTTCGCCACCCGGATAGCCAGAGGACACGCCACCATCTCCCTCACCTCGAGCGCGCTAGTGGCCGGCATTCTCCCTCTTGACCTGCGCCTCAAAGAGAATAAAGACTTGTACGAGATCAAGAGGGGAAGAGAACTGAGCGAGCTGCCGGGTAGGGAACTACAAAAGAGGGTCCATCCTTCCCACCTACCGCATCCTTCTGATAGACCTCACATTGCTTACGGGACGATTGACCGTGACCCTGACCGTCTGGGAGGGAGACCGGGAGGTCAGAACAGCCAAGATGGGTCTAGCTGCCTACTGCTCAGTCTTTCAAGCAGAAATGATGGCGATCCTGAGGGCCACCGAGCTCAAGATCGACTCGGGGATGAGCATCATCAGCGACTCCCGGTCGTCTCTGGATACCGTCTGCTGTACGGCGTCGCTCAATCCGCTGGGGGTGAAAATCAGACAAAATATGGAGGAAAGGAAGCTAAAGGGCTGCCCCACCTCGTTGTACTGGATCAGGGCCCATGTGGGCATCCCGGGCAACGAGAGAGCTGACGAGCTGGCCAAAGACGTAGCACTTAAAAGCAAGCAGGCACCCGCGTACGATCGCTTCCCCCTGTCCTACGCCAAGCGCATCCTCTGCCAGGCGGCACTCGACGAGTGGCAATCAAGGTACGAAGAGGCAACGACGGCGTCTACAACGAAGCTGTTCTTCGCTAGTGTTCGGTCCGCCTACAAAATAAATAGGAAGATAGGTATAACTAGCACAACAATCCAGCTCTTCAGTGGTCATGGCGGGTTTAGATCATATCTAAATAGGTTTAAGTTGACGGACGACCCACACTGCACCTGCGACAATCAGACTGAGGAGACAGTCATTCATATCATTCTGGACTGTCCAAGATTTGGTACGAGGCAGAGTGCAGGGTGAGCCGTCCGATTACATTGGAGAACCTGGGCCGGCTGGTTGAGGATAATAACGACCGGGTCCATTTCCTTGGATTCGCGGAACGCGTGGTGAGGCTGGCCTCCAAGGCAAATGGTTCCACGGCTGTATAATATGGTTATGCTACGTTATATTGCATTTGTATAGAATAAACTAAAATATACATTAGTATCACGATATTAGTATAGCACAAATGCATAAGCACTACATGCTAAAATAAAATAGTTTATGTCATATAGCAAAAGCAGTTACTAATATTGTATAAGAGTATACGAGCCCCGATGCATATGTTCTCGTCCAGTTAGACAGTTTTTCGAGATTATCCCGTTCATCCGGGGGAAAAGGTTTAGAGAAAAAACCTTCACTATTCAATAGTAGTACTAAAGTAGTTTCTTTGAGTATAAAATATTTGGATTTAATAAATCAGAATTTAAAAAAAAAAACTATTTTACGAGAGATATTTTTTTTTTAAATTCCACAATTTTTAATTTTGTAAATAATCAATGAATGTAAAGAACGCCATTAATATTAAAGACGACATGGTACACCTGATGCACTGCAAATTTTGCGTCAAGCTTATAAGCGCGGAATTAAGATGGTGAACGAAAATATAATTTAGACACTGGTTTGTTAAAATCGATTTACTAAACAACAAAAGCGTACTTCAGATTGTTGTGTCTTTTGAAATGTAGTACATTAACCATGACTAACGTTCATACAATTTATCATTAGCATAATGTGATCATTTTTAAAATATTCAAAAATTTGTAAAAATTGTTTCGAACTAGACGAACTCCACTGCATCGGGGCTCGTAGTTGTATAAATAGTATATGATGAGATGTATTATAGATAATATATATAAATAAAGAAAAGTCAATTTTGTACATGCAAAAACAAATGTAGTCTATGGCATATATAATTAGCTATCAACATTATATAATTAGTGTCTCAACTCAATTGTATTGCACGTGTATAAGATGTATTATAGATTATATAAAGAAATGTCAGTTTTGTACATGCAACTGGTATGGTAGAAATAGTTAAAAATGTATTATTGTTCAGATCAGAAAAAACAAACAAATAAGCGCTGAAAAATAAGCATCAGCGAGAAAAAAAAACTGGTATACAGCTCTTGACGCCCGAGCCAAGCGTCCCCTGCGAGTTCCGACTCAGTGAGAGCCGATGACAGGAGGTCGAGGCTCTGGAGGACGATGAGCTTGCTCAGGCAGCCGACACAACCGAAGTCGAATAGGGGCCGGCCGAGGGGACGAGCGCCGCCTACGCTGCAGCAATGCGCGTTTTGCGGCTACTATACGCCAAACAGAAACCTGCTCCGCCATCTGAGATCCATCCACCGGGGCGTGACATGAGCCCACAGGACGAAGCAATGGTTTTCTCTAAATACGCTATTATACAGACATTGAAGCCATATAAATTTTGTCCCCCGAGGCTCGCACCCCAAAGCCCGGGGGCTTTTATCGATCAAGTGAATAAAGTCAACCGCGAGTGGCTGGAGGCCGTGCTCATCGACTTGTATGATTAAATCCCGAAACCAGAGATGACCACGGCCTCTAGGACTGGTGGGGGGCGCTGGATGGGATGAGCCAAGGGAGCCCATTACATCCAGCATCCCTCACCGGCCCTCCAGTTGATTAATTAAACCACAGCGTTTAACCTGCATAACGTTCAAAACATTTTACGATAATTTGGAGAATGTGATCAAACGAGATCCTGCTTTTGGAGATGGGACGAGAATCTTCAATCTCGATGAGACTGCAACAACAACTGTTCAGAAGTCTCAGAAGGTTATAGCTCCTAAAGGGAGGAAGACGGTGTCAAAAGTAACAAGTGGAGAAAGGGGCACATTAGTGACCACTTGTTGCATCATTAGTCCAAGTGGAAACTTTTTGCCTCCAGTGATGGTGTTTCTGCACGAAAAAACATTCGTCGTAAATCTGTCGGAAATATTTATATTTGTCTATGCCGTAATTTCGGTCCTATTTCGGTCTAATTCCTTCGGTCTTTTACCTGAACAAGTAAAAAAGGTTGCTTAGGAATGCGCTATAAAATTCGAGAATCAAAATATCCCCCCTTCGTGGCATACGAACCGCATGGCTGGTAAAGACTGGTTCACAGGCTTTATGAAGAGAAATCCAACTCTTTCCATAAGAACCCCTGAAGCTACAAGCGCAGGACGTGCGACTTCGTTCAATAAGCACAATGTTAGTAATTTTTTCGAAAAACTTGACACCGTCCTTGATAAGTACAAATAACCTAACGGGAAGAAATCAGTAAAAAGAAGAGTGCTGCAAGAAACAGATGAAGAAGATGACAAAGAATGCTGTTGCTTTATTTGTTGTGACTCTTATTCTAATTCGCGACCAGGAGAGCAGTGGATACAATGCAGTATGTGCAAAAACTGGGCACATTCAAAATCTACCAGTGATGAAATTGCACGACATACCCTTGCCCAAATTGTTTTTCCGATCATATACTTATATTCTAAGTAAATGTGTGTTGCAAAAATAAATCCAAGTTTTTTTTGTTAAGTTATAAAAAAAAATGAGAAACGGCCAACTAGCAAATTACATTATTCTACCGCGGAAACAAAAGTGAACATTACTTACTTCCCCCAAGCACACCCCAAGGGAAATATACTGTTTTTTTACGCTTGAACATTGTTTTTTTTTTAGCAAGTTATGCAAAATATTTTGTTGGTGCAGTTAAGGGCAAAAGTTGTCGAGACAGAGAATTAATTATTATTATTATATATTAATCTAACTTCTGACCCTTTAGCAGTTGTAGGTTAAAATTGATTTTATTTCAGAGATTTAGCACGCAAGTATTTGAGCGCTCCTCCAGCTAGCGTTCCGAGCGAGCAATTGTTTAGCGCAGCGTGAGTCAGCCGCTTCGCAATCGCCGAAAGGTGCGTTTAAACCAAAAGAGTATTCGCTGTCCTAGCGCCCGTTCTACGAAATCAACCAATCACGTTTTGTGTACCGATCGAATTTCGTAGATTGGGAGGTTAGAACAGCGAATGCTCTTTTAATTTGAACGCACCTTTATGGGCGAGAAAGCAGCGAAATAACCTTTTTTTTTTAATGTAACCTGCCCTTGTTAAATTTTAATTATTGACACGATGAACGTTGTAACAACAACTGTACCTTACAATAGGTAAATTTAATAAATAATAATTTGTGTTTTTTTAATGCATTTCAGGGATAGTCTCATTCGCATTCTGAATATTCGCATTCACACACGTGACATAGGCGACATTCGTGCCATCCCTGATACTTATAGACAATTTTATAACTTTTACGATCAATTATACTTTTTTTTCTGAAGGTTTTTCCCGTGTGAATCAAAAAGATTAGAAACATTTACAATTTATATCGACAAAATATGTATGTAAAGAATAGGATACCATACCTACCGCTATCGGTTTTCTTATCTATCAAGATTACAGAATGTAGATACTTTTCAAAATTGAAATGTGTTATTGTTTACAATACAATACAGTATATCAATGGGCTGCCCTCGGAAGCCACTGGTGAAAATAAAGAAATCAGACATTATTTGAGTCATACTCTTCCTCAACCAAACATAATTATGGACCTGAACTAAGGGATCATCCATTAATTACGTCATACCTCAAGGGGGAGGGAGGGGGCCCATAAAATGTGATATATCGTGACAGAGGGGAGGGAGGAGGTCCATGTTTGTGACGTCACAATCCTCACATAGAATTTATTTTACAAAATTTAAGATTTAAAAACATTTTTTTAATTCTTAACAAGCATTGCACTGATCTATACTTTTTTTTCTGAAGGTTTATCCCGTGTGAATCAAAAAGATTTGAAACATTTACAATTTATATAGATAAAAATAACTTGTTACTCGAAAAATGGGATTAGTATTACTAAATATAACGACCGTCGCGAAGTCATCATGATTTCATCAGAGCATAGTGGCGAATGGCAAGATTACAGAACAAAAACAAACGACACATAGTGCAAGCCAAATGTAATATTAGGCTATAATAAATATATGGCTGGGATTGACAAATATGATCAAATGATGTTTTATTATAATCCTGAGCACAAGACCCTGAGGTGTATAAAAAATTGGGCATTCATATTTTTACCATAATTTTATGTAATGCCCATAACTTCTACAATAGATTTGGCGAAAAATCAATGTCCTTATATAATTTCAGGCAAACTGTCATTAGGGCATTGGTTTCAAGCCAGATAATCAATACGAGTAGTCTGCCGGCAAGCATTTCAAATCGCCCGAGCCTCCGTCACGCGTCTTTCAGATTACCTCGGGACAGTAAAAATAGGATTAAGCGAAAAAGATGCGTGATTTGCTACCAAAATAATAAAAGGAGGGTTGATACGACAGACTATTGTCCCAAATGCCCAAATCAACCAGGTCTGTGCCAGGGAAAATGTTTTATAGAATACCATGATAAACTCAATATTTAGTCTTTTGATTTCAGATGAAATCATAGTAACATAAGAACATTTGTAATTAGATTAAGACTTTATGTTTTATTTAAGACAAAATGTATCTTTAACGAATATACCTACATATATTCTTTTTTTATGAATAGATGATGATGTATTATTTGGTTTTTGGATCGATCACAAAAGTTATTTGTGCATAACCCAGGGCCGGATTTAGAGGTTGAGAGGCATCGGGGCAACAAAGGAGAAATTATTTCCCAAATAAAGTAGACAATTTTTTTCAGTCAAGTTTTTCAATAAATATTTGTTTTGTGGAAACAATTATAGATTATTTTATTAGGTATTTAACAAACATAAATATAATTGAATTTTTTCAGCGTTAACGGAATCTTCCGAGCATTTTTTGCCGTAAAATCGGTGATGATTTCGCTGAAATCCAGTTCCCGGAGTAGATCACTTTCTATATAAAAAAAAATTTACTAGTGTTTACTAGTTGGAATTCTTTTTTATTTCGAAATCTTTTTTGTGGGGGCCCCTCTTTCGTGGAGGCCCCGGGGCTGTAGCCCCGGTTGCCCCTTCTTAAATCCGGCCCTGGCATAACCCCATCATATCTTTGCATTATCACCGAAGTTATTTCGATAAGTAAACAATATTTCAGATCATGGACACTCTTAGTTTGAATAAAGGTTTGCAAATTTCGATACAGACGACCGTGAACATTGCACTTATAAAGATACTTTTAGTTTAAATACTTAGGTATGTGACTATGTAAAAGTATTTATTTACTGTAGCTCAGAAATTTCGAAACTATAGTCATTTTCATTTCATTTAAGTATGTAGGTTTTTATTCATTTATATATTAAAAAAAATATTATTATATCGCTTGTAAAAAGACGTGGTTACGTAAACATGATGCATGAACCCACCCCTTGTACCCGTGCCGAAAGCGGCGGTTCATTTACAGGTCGAGCCAGGCCAACACTTTAATCGAAAAATCCTTTGTATGAGGGCCTGGCGGTACGCGTTCGTTCGCAGATGCTTGGCCGCGAATGGGTTATTTGAGTCACACTCTTCCTCAACCAAACATAATTATGGACCTGAACTAAGGGATCATCCATTAATTACGTCATACCTCAGGGGGTAGGGAGGGGGGAGGGGGTCCACAAAATGTGACATATCGAGAAAAAGGAGAAATTTCATATTTGTGACGTCACAATCCTCACATACAATTTATTTTACAAAATTTAAGTCGTAAAAATATTTTTTTAAATTGTTTGCACTGAATTGCACTGAACTAATTTTCTACATATGGGAACTGTGTATAAGACGGGGACGCGGGGTATGATGGGGTCACGCACACATACGCCAAACTAGACACCACACAAACGTCATGCAACAGCCGACCGGACGCCATTTGCAAGCCGCCATTAGTGCGGTGACGACAGTGAGCGAAGGTGCACGCGTGTCGGAGCTACAGGTCGAAACGTGTTTTCGTGTGGTCGCGATCTAATTTTTGAAGCCTAGAGATATATACATAAAACTGTAAGTAATAGCCTGTGTTTATTGTTGATTTTATAACCACGCTTAAGATTTTATTGAGCGTCTTGTTGTGTATGGCTTGGTACTTGATTATTGACGTGTGATTTCATAATATTATTATTTTGCACAATTGGCGGTGCGGGCAAGACGGGGCAAACCGTTTGAGGTAAGACGGGGTATTGCCCCATCTTGCCTCATATAACTTTGTGAAGGTTATTGCTTGTAAATGCTTGTTGTATAATTGTTTTTTTGTTTGTGTATCGTTTCAGGTGAACACAATGGTACGAAGATATAAAAGAAAAACGAATAGAGGGGCGTGGTCAAAAGATGCAATGAAGAAGGCGGTAGAAGATGTGTTAGCAAAAAAAGTTGGATTTCGAAAGGCTGCAGCGATGTATGGTGTACCTCAGACTACGTTGGAGCGATATGTAAAAAAAGTTAAGATTGGGGGCGAAATAACGTTTGGCCTGCCATTAGGGCCCATTGAGAAGGTATTCAGTACTAAAGAAGAGCTAGAGATCGTCTCATATTTGAAACATATGGAAGAACGGCTTTTCGGATTAACAACTCTCGATCTGCGGCGCATAGCATATGATTTGGCTTAAACGGCATAACTTTAATGTGGAGAAGAAGATGGCCGGTATGACCTGGCTGGCTCAACGGTTTCCTACATCGTCACCCAGATTTAAGTATTCGCAAACCTGAGGCTACTTCGGCGGCACGTGCTATGGGATTTAATAGAGTCGCTGTTGGAAAATTTTATGAGTTACTTGGCGAGATATATGATAAACATAAATTAACCCCAGACAGAATATTCAACTGCGACGAAACCGGCATATCGGTTGTTTCCAAAACCAAAAGTAAAATACTAGCTCAGAAGGGAAGAAAACAAGTTGGGTCCTTGTCATCCGCAGAAAGGGGTCAGACCGTCACAGTTGAAATATGTTTTAATGCGGCTGGAATTTACATGCCTTCACTCATGATTTTTCCCAGGCAAAGAATGAAACCTGAATTATTAGATCATGCACCACCAGGAACCACAGCCGCATGTAATGCACGAGGATGGATAAATACTGAGATATTTACCATATGGTTCAGGCAATTTATTACATTTTCAGGAGCTACTCCTGACAATAAGGTGTTGCTGCTGCTAGATGGCCATGTAAGTCATACACAAAACTTAGATGTGATCGACCTGGCACGTAAGAGTGGAGTAATTATACTTTGTTTTCCTCCACACTGCACTCACAGGCTACAACCTTTGGACGTAGCATTCATGAGACCCTTGAGCACCTACTATGACCATGCTGCTACAAATTGGCTACGTTCTCACCCAGGACGCGTACTGACTATGTTTCAAGTTAGCGAAATATTTGGTCAAGCGTATATACTAGCAGCTACCATGACCACAGCAATTAATGGCTTTAAAAAGTGTGGTATTTGGCCCTACAACCAGGACAATTTTACAGATCTAGATTTTCTTCCTGCTGAAACATCCAATATGCCTTTGAATGATAATGCTTCACAAACATTTAATGACGCTGACGTACCCCCAGTCATTTCAACACAAGCAAATATTGTGATGGCAGACTCTCCAACTCATAACGCCCAATGTCAGCAAACTAATGAAGAGGAGCCTCCATCCGCATCTGAAAGAAATGCTCCTTCCACTCCTTTGCAACTGGTTCCTGTGACTGATATGAGAACCCCACAACAATACCGGACGCCGACTCTTACTACACCGAGCACTCAAGTTTTGAGTGATTATCCAGTCCTCCAGCAGTCAGTCACAGACATTGAGCTGCAGGCCGCGTTGTCGCCTGTAGCTTCGAGTTCATATGCCACTACTGAAGTCGTTCCTCTTCGAGCAGCTTGCCGCAATCTAACGTCTCATTTTGATAACGCCTCTCCCCGTGACATTATCCCGATTCCACAAGTGCAAACACAACAACCGCGGAAGCAATATAGAAGAGGTAAAACGGCAGTTATTACTTCTACTCCTTACAAACTTGATTTGGAAGAGCGCAAGAAAGAAAATCCGCCGGCTAATAAAAGAGTGGCTAAAAATCCGAAAGGAAAGGGCAAGAGCAATAGCAAGTGTAAGGGTAAAGGAAAGGGCAAAGGAAAGAAGACGATGCAAAAGGATGCTGTGTGCTTCTATTGCAATGATGAGAACCATTCCTACTTAAAGTCCTCGGAAAATTGGGTCCAGTGCCAAAAGTGTAGCCGATGGGCACACACTGCTTGTGCCGGCGTTGATGATGACGATCCAGAAGAAGTTTTGATTTGTTTTTCTTGTGAGGAGGAGTAAACAAGGAAAGCAAATCAAAACTGCTTGAGTGCAGATGCAAGAGGAGGCAAGACGGTGTACACCCCGTCTTGCCCCCATTTGATGTCCTCGTCTTACCCCATGCGTGGGGTAAGATGATGTTTTTCTGCTTTTTGCTATTTTCATTTTTCCTTAATTCCTATGATTATTGATCTCATTAAAACGTATGCCAAATTAAACTTAATTTAGTTGTGTACGTGCCATAAATAAATAATAAATATGTTACTTCAAAAACTCCGTTTTTTTTTCTGTTTTACCTTAGCGTCCCCATCTTATACACAGTTCCCCTACTGGGATTTGTTTGATATTTGATATTACTTTTTTGGCCGACGTTAACGATTAATTGTTTTCTGGATTACCGGGTAAAATTACCTAACCATGATTTCGTAGTAGCTGAAAAGCATCCCTTCAGTGTACGCCGGCATCGTTACAAAAAAGGACGGCGAAGGAAAGTCAAAATCAGTGATACACTCTGGGCCTACGTACGTAGCAATCCGAAGTGGCAAGACTGGCAAGCATTCTTCGTCTCACGCCACCGATGTGCACAAACTGTAATATCTACCTGTATTCGAAAACTTTATGAGAACCCGAGAAGGTTTTGCGAAGCCCGTATTCGTTTAACTTGTGATGGCGGACCGACGAGGATCATTAAGACAAGGGATTTTACCACCACCCATTTGGATAAAACAGACGGCCTGTAATGACGCCTTCGTTGGAGTGGCAGAGACAAATCCACGAAATTTACGAACTTGGTTGTCTGCTGTAGCAGGCCTATTCAAACAGTTGACGGTGTGACGTTTGTGGATTGTATTTTGCATCACACAAAGCAGCGTATCTACACACAAAGAAGCTATATAAAAAACAAGAAGTTATCTCTGCTCCGAGGTTCCGGTCGGAAAGAAATTGCGGCTAGACGTGCCAAGGAAATGCTCTGTATAATTAATAATGACGTATTGTGGTACAATGAAGGAGACGTGGACTCGAATAATGTACCAGAATCTGTCGAGTCGAGTGTGTGACAAACGTCTCTGATATGCCAGTCATCCAGATCATAAAAGAGTGGATCCAAAATCCTTGAACGGAGGAAGAATAAGTTTTTAGTATTTTTTTTATTATTGTTGGAATCCTTATTTTATAATGCATGTTAAGCAATCCTAATGAAAAGTTAGTTTCAAAGTGACGTTGTACTTTTTAGGGTTCCGTAGCCAAAATGGCAAAAACGGAACCCTTATAGATTCGTCATGTCCGTCTGTCCGTCTGTCCGTCTGTCACAGCCAATTTACTCGGAAACTATAAATGCTACAGTAACGAAATTTGGTAAGGATATGTGTTGTATGAACCGCTACAGGAATGTGATACTAAATTGTAAAAAAAACCATTGCGGTGGGGGGGCCCCATACATGTAACTGAGAGATAGAATTTTTTTTTTAGTTGTACATAAGCGTGTGGGGTATTAATTGAAAGGTCTTTGAAAATGATATGAAGGTTTATACATCACATTTTTATTTAAGCAAATCGTTTTCGAGATATCAGGTCTCAAAGTTCGAAAAATGTGTCCCCCCCCCTCTATTTTTTAAACTACGCGATATAAAATTCTGAAAAAAATATATGTTATGCACATTAATAAACTCTATCAACGATTTTTGGTTTGATAAAATTATCTCCTATAGTTTTTGAGGTAGGTTGATTTAACTGTATTTTTTTAATAATAAATTGATAATGGTACGGAACCCTTTGCGCGCGAGTCCGACTCGCACTTGGCCGGTTTTTATCTTCCTAAACTAAAAATCTAAATGTGACATCACACTATGGCGTCTAGTTAATTGTGACGAAGAAGAGTGAACCTCTTGCCAATAATTCATGAAATTGGTGTGACGTACTTAATGGATGATCCCTAAGAGACACAACGGCATATGTTGTTACGGAGAATGCCCTTAAATGTAGATACTTAGACTAAAAAATTGTTAATCTATCTAAAATTTAGAAAATTTGGCTTGTCATTTTTATTTTTATATTTAAATCCTTATCGTTTCACAGAATATTTTTTTTTCATTATATTTTTTATTGTTCTTCCATAAGTTAATTCTGTAAGTCCCTGGGGGTGGCAACTTTGAAAAAAACGGATGTAACTAGATTTTTGTATGAGGCGACATAACCATATCAAAAATTTGATAAACTAATAAAGCAGGCACCTATGTGTTCAAGATTGATTATTATTCAAACAACACAATTCCTAAAAATGATATTTATGGATTTTGGCAAGAACAGAACTGATCAACTCAACAAAAAGATAAAGTGACAAATAAGTAGATTCAACCTAAGTCATGGGGCATTTACAAAGGCCACACAACTGTGAATCACAAGAACACAAAGAGCAATGGAGAGAAGTACTCTAAAAATCAGGAAAATCAACTGTAACAAAATTAGACAGAAGACAGGTATAGAAGATGCTCTTAAAAATGCTCTCACTCTGAAATGGCGATGGGCTGACTTATTGCGCTACTGCGACAAGAGATGGACTAATGTAGTCACAAAATGGCACGGACTACCCAGGAAGAGACGGCAAGGCCGGCTCACAAGTCGCTGGGTCAACAACTTAATCAAAGCAGCTGGCAAGGAATGGATGGCCCTGGTGCATGACAGGGAACAGCGGACTGTGTTGGAGGAGGCCTTCACCCAAAGAGGGCTTCATTTCTAAGAGGAAAACAAACAAATATTTAACTAACTTATTGTATAAACAAACACACTTAGTAAATGAATAAACGGCTTATTTATTTATTCACTAAGTCATAGGGATAATAAGACAACATATTATGAAGGCAATTCCTAATTCCTGATAGCCGGGAAATCAGTTGTTCCATGAAAAACAGTTTAATTTGATAATGCTTTCTGTAAAGCAAGCCTTTTTTTATCCTATCAGAATGGATTTCATTATTTTTTTGCAACCAGATTAAAAGTAGAAATTAAGGTTGTAGTTTAGGGATGACTAGTTATTCAAAATCTTTTAATTCTGTATAATATATACCTATGTATATTTTTGTAAACTTAGGTAATAATGTGAACTGTTTTCATACTAAATGACATGTATCATGTGACATTTAGTATGAAAACAGCCCACCCCCGCCGAGCATTGGTAATAATGTTGAAAGTGCTTGTTACTTGTGTTGTGAACAAACTCATTTTGATGAAATAGATGAATAAGTAACTTGATAGTACAAATTCTAATTTTAATTAGGTATCTGACTGGACATCCTTAATGGCCTGTCTCAATTATGATCATGGAAAGTACCCACAATTCAAAAGTATATCAAATACATAATTTATTTTAGTTGCTTATAAATTATTTATGTGCCAAGAACACGCTTTTAGACAAGTATAATAAATACTTTACCATTCAATTTGCTTCACTATTCCAGACGTCAAAGCGTCCTTTGCCTTTGCAGTTTGACTATGCCCCATGACTATGCCATTATTTCAACAAACATTTTGAATGCAATGCATGATTTGAACCAAAACAAATACTTCCACATAATCATATTCTATCGTTGAATTATTCTAATAATTATAGCCATATTAATATTAACAAAAACGAACTTGTTGTTAGCTGAGTGAATTCAAGGCTCAAAAGCCTAGAAAGCAATTAGACTAGCACACTGCCAAAGCACCAAATGGCTACACAAAAGTTCCAAAGGCAAAATGATAGGAAGTACGAGTATTCAATGTCGAGAACACAAAATTATATCATTAAATGCGAACAAAACAAGTTTTTATAAAATTCATGTAATCACAATCAGCCACTTGCTCAACTTACTTTGAGCTTTAATTTACTTTTTTTTTTTTTTTTTTTTGGCTTTCTGACGATTAGCCAGCGTCATGTCGTGAGATAATCATAACGAAATAGAATAATAGAAATAAGAATTGTTGCTATTTCCAAGACGACGATAAATAAAAATAAATACATGTATCATGTTTATGTACAGTCAAAAACAAATACAATAATATATATATATTAAAAAAAAAGAAAAGCAGAAGGAAGAAAGAAAAATAAAATCAAAGTTTTAATTTATTATATTTACAAAAAGAAGCTAGTGAAGAAAGGACGGAAATATCTTTAGTTTTTAGAAGTTCTAAAATAGAAGTGGGAAAAGGAATTTTAAAATGAGTAAGGTCCGCATATAGACCTTCATGCTTTAAAGAAGGGCAAGTGAAGAAGATGTGGTTTAAATCACCTTCCTCCAGCCCGCATTCGCACAGAGAGGAGTCTCGGGCGTGGATCCTTTTTAAATGAACAGGGGAACAACAATGACCCAATCTCATTCGTATAATAATTGAACAATATTGCTTTGGTATAAAGATTTTCGAGAACCATGGTTTTCTAGGTATATCCGGTTGTACAAGAAAATAAGGATTGATTGAGGACCGATTAGCGGCAGCCCATTTGGCAGACCAAATTTGAAAAAGCCATTTAGATGCTAAAGGAATTAGATCAAAGCAGTAGTTTCTAAAAGGTGTCTTGTCGCCACAGACAACAGCCTCCTTAGCAACGCGGTCCACCCGTTCATTGCCTGAGACCCCTGAATGACCCGGAACCCAAACCAGGGCAACTTCAAATCCCCTTTTCTTACAAATAAGAAGATTCTCTTTGATTTGAAATAATATCGGATTGTGAAACCTAGACGAAAAAGGGTTCGCCAGTAGAGATTGTAGGCAACTACGGGAATCCGAAAAAATAAGGGTTTTCCTTAATTTGAACAGTAGAATAAACTTCACACTCTCTAAAATACCGATACACTCACCCGTATAGACTGATGTTTCGGGGGGACATTTAATTTTTTGAACTATGTCGTACTGAGCGTGGAAAATTCCCACTCCCACACAACCAGTCGGGGATAATTTTGATGCGTCACAATAAATAGTGTTCCAGTTACGCCAATCACGTGAGAGGATCTCGTGGAGGTATTTATCTGCATAGGGATCATTGCGACAAATATCAAAATTAAGAATAATACGAGGTTGGTAGGTGATAATTGAATAATCATATTCATACAGAGGAAGTCGAGGGGAATGGAAGACAGGGTCTTTGATGGACTGAAACTTTCTTAAACTAGTCACCAGGCAAGGTTGATTAGGCCCATTTAGTATGAACGAAGTTTTAAGGTCGTACAAACGATGAATTAAGGGATGATACGAAAATTGAAGCGACCGAAATAGAAAACTATCAGCTAAGAATTGACGTCGCAAAGCAAGGGGAGGTTCAGCACACTCTATCTGCATGGCTTTGATTGGACTAGACCTCATTGCTCCCAGGATTATTCTGAGGGCTTTTGACTGAATGAGGTCCAGTTTTTTCAAACCAGCTTTATTTCCTGGAACCAACAAATAAGAACCATAATCTAGAACGCTACGTATTATAGCATTATAAATTAACTTTAAGGAAGTAGGATGAGCACCCCACCAAACTCCCGCCAGGCACCTAAGAGTATTAAGCCCACGCTCACACTTTTTGACCAAGTACTCAAAGTGTAGACTTCCGTTTAGTTTAGAATCAAGAATAATCCCTAGAAATTTATAGGATAAGTTGAAAGGGATACTAGATTTATTAATTGATACATTTACAATCGGTAGAGATCTTTTTCGACTGTAAACTACAGCACAGCATTTCGACGGGGAGAGGGACAAACCATTATTAGAGAGCCAGTTATTTAAAGACTGGAGGGAGAAATTGATAGCCACACAGGCAGATTCCAAGTTTTTATTAGATGTGTAAACTAATAGGTCGTCTGCATACTGGAGTACTTGGCAGCCAGAAACTGATTCTTCCAAGTCATATGTGTAGAGATTGTATAGTAAGGGACTAAGGACAGAGCCCTGAGGTAGCCCGCGCCAAACCAATCTTGATGAATTGATTTGGGGGTCTTTGCCTCGGAAAGAAATTTCTCTCTCGGAAAGTAGATTACCAATAAGGCAGGCTAGTCTCATTGGAATATTCAGTATGTGTAGTTTATCTCTGAGAATAGGGAGCTGAACATTATCATATGCTCCCTGGACGTCTAAGAATACTGCTAGAACCGATTCTTGATTTGAAAAAGCCAACCTTATGTCAGACGTGAAAATAGCCAGGCTATCAATTGTGCTTTTCCCCTTTCTAAATCCATATTGAGATTTTCCCAACAAATCGTGACTTTCAAGAAACCACTCTAGTCTATTTTTGATTAGATGCTCCAAAATCTTCGTTAGAACAGAGGATAAGGCAATAGGCCGGTATGATTGTGGGTCATTAGGGTCCTTACCTGGTTTGAGTATGGGTATAATTACTTGAGATTTCCAGGAACGAGGCGGCTGGCCCGAAAGCAGAATATGATTAATAAGATTAAGAAAGTATTTAAGAAATCTGTCACCTGCTTTTGCTACAAAAGAATAAGGGATACCATCGTGTCCTGGGGCGGAATCTTTTACCGCTCCAAGCACATTCTTGAGCTCCACAAACGAAAACAATTGGTCTAAGGGATGAGATGAATGGTTATTCAGCAGATTTATAGAGGAATCGAGAACTCCCGGAACGTACAGAGGAGCTATTTTGGCAAGAAATGACTCAGCCCATTGTAAAGTATTAGGGTAAGGACAATTGCAAGGGTTATAAGAACTCCTGAATTTTCTAATATTATTCCAAACAATTGTAGCAGGAGTTGAGGGACTTAGAGATAAGCAAAATGACTTCCACCCTTCAGATTTTTTATTGCTTAGCAGGGTTTTTGCAGCTGTCATGGATTTTGTCAATTGTTCGTAATTCTCGGATGACATATTTGCGGCATAAAACCGCTCAGCTGCCTTCCTGTCCTTAATGGCCTGAGTGCACTCACTATCCCACCAAGGTGGAGAAGCAAGCTTTCCCACAATACAGTTTTTAAGAGGGAAGGTCTTATCAGCAGATGTCTTAATAGCTTGGACTAAAGCAGCAGAGCATAGTTCTATGGAGTCCACAGTGATAGGAGGGAGCTGGAAAGTTTCATAGTCCAGCAATTTCCGATATTTATTCCAGTCCGCGCCATTAATATTATATACTAATAGCGGTCTGTTTACAGTGGGTCTCTTTGAGGAAACAAAAGCAAGGTGTAATAAAATAGGAAAGTGATCACTACCGTAAGAACTGTCCAAGACCTCCCAGGAAACCCGAGAAGCAAGAGAAGGAGAGCAGATCGATAAATCGACTGCACTAGCTGAGTGATTAGGAAGAGAGCGGAGAGTGGGGGAACCCGAGTTCAGTAAGCATAGATTGCATTTGTCTAGAATCTCTATAAGGAATTGTTCACCTAGAACCTCGTCAGTTTTTATCACATCCCCATAGAACATGGTGGACATTAAAATCCCCAAGTATCACAATAGGTTGGGGGAGAGATAATATTATCTTTTTAAGAAGTTTAAGAATGGCAGAGGAAGGATCAGGAATATAAAGGGATAGAAAAGTTATGCCTTCTACCCGAGCACAAGTTGCATTAAAACCACCAGGTGGTTTATCAGGTAACGGAATAGGAGAGAAAGAGATATGATCTCTAATGAACAGGGCACATCCAGCACGACCATCTGCCCTGCAGTCCATAAGAGAACAATAACTAGGAATTTTGAAATTAGAGTTTTCCTTTAGCCATATTTCCGATATGGCTAAAATAGCCGGATTATATTTGTTGGTAATATATAATATTTCTTGTTTTTTTATTGGAAATACTTCGGCTATTCCATTGAAGAATTACTTGGTCCATTGTGACTAGATGAAAGGAAAGATGAGATCGGAGGTGCAACGTGGGAAATCAAAGTTGGATTAGCCAACGGATTGTTAGGAGAAAAAAGTTTAATAAGGGATGTGATAGATTTTATGAGATCTGAAATTAATTGTTGAGTTTTTGGGGGTTGTTGATCAAGGTAAACAGGCCTAGATTCTATAACTGGATCTCTTGTCAGTAAATCATGGGCCCTCTTGTCATAGCCTTTTTCCAACCGAGGAGGAGACCGAGGTTGGCGAAAAATAGTTTTTTTGTAGGACGTCTGAGGAGAATGGGAAGTGGAAGCTGTCACGTTGGCGTATGATTGATGACTAACTTTAACATGACGATTAGATGCTTCAATATAAGAAATATTTTCATCGGCCATGGTTTTTTTAATGTTCGTTTGGCGGATGTATTCAGGACAAGATTTGCTATTTGCAGAATGACCAGCTCCCAATCCCCGAGGGCAATTGCAACAGAATGGCTGAGGTTCTCCATCCACATTGCAATTGTCACCTTGATGACCACCTCCGCATCGGAAGCATCTAGGGAGGGACCTACATTTTTCCTTGGTATGACCGTAACGACAGCATTTAAAACATTGAATGGTTGGGTAACTGTACTGTTCAACAGGTAAAGAGTTCAAACATAGAAAAACTCTTTTTGGCAAAATTTGACCATCAAAAGTGACAATCACTGTTTCCGAAGGAAGCCACGTGTATGTACCGTCTGGTTTAGTTTTTTTGAAATTAAGTCGTCTTATTTTAATGGGGACAGGACCGCCCGAATTTAAGGGGACCTTAAGGTTATCAAGAACATCCTCTGGAGACCC
>JALPQI010031647.1:0-43891 GCA_025490895.1 Thaumatotibia leucotreta | reverse complement strand
GAATTACTTGGTCCATTGTGACTAGATGAAAGGAAAGATGAGATCGGAGGTGCAACGTGGGAAATCAAAGTTGGATTAGCCAACGGATTGTTAGGAGAAAAAAGTTTAATAAGGGATGTGATAGATTTTATGAGATCTGAAATTAATTGTTGAGTTTTTGGGGGTTGTTGATCAAGGTAAACAGGCCTAGATTCTATAACTGGATCTCTTGTCAGTAAATCATGGGCCCTCTTGTCATAGCCTTTTTCCAACCGAGGAGGAGACCGAGGTTGGCGAAAAATAGTTTTTTTGTAGGACGTCTGAGGAGAATGGGAAGTGGAAGCTGTCACGTTGGCGTATGATTGATGACTAACTTTAACATGACGATTAGATGCTTCAATATAAGAAATATTTTCATCGGCCATGGTTTTTTTAATGTTCGTTTGGCGGATGTATTCAGGACAAGATTTGCTATTTGCAGAATGACCAGCTCCCAATCCCCGAGGGCAATTGCAACAGAATGGCTGAGGTTCTCCATCCACATTGCAATTGTCACCTTGATGACCACCTCCGCATCGGAAGCATCTAGGGAGGGACCTACATTTTTCCTTGGTATGACCGTAACGACAGCATTTAAAACATTGAATGGTTGGGTAACTGTACTGTTCAACAGGTAAAGAGTTCAAACATAGAAAAACTCTTTTTGGCAAAATTTGACCATCAAAAGTGACAATCACTGTTTCCGAAGGAAGCCACGTGTATGTACCGTCTGGTTTAGTTTTTTTGAAATTAAGTCGTCTTATTTTAATGGGGACAGGACCGCCCGAATTTAAGGGGACCTTAAGGTTATCAAGAACATCCTCTGGAGACCAATCAGCAGGGATTCCTCGCACCAAACCCATCCTTGTTACATTAAAGGAAGGGATATAGGCTTTGAACTTATTATGGGATAAGGTGGTAGATTCCAGGAAATGGTTGGCATCGGCAGCTGAATGGAAGCTAAGTGAAACTCGGTTACGCCCAATTCTTTTTACCGATCCCTCTATAATATTAGGGAATTCCCGTTTCCTACTTTCTAAGAACCGACCAAACGTCACAGGATGTAGAGTAGTGCCTGAATCTTGTGTCATTTCAATTTTTTGAACATAGACCAAAAAGGGGCCCTGGTCATTGTTGGAGTAATTGGTACGCCCAATTGGAGTATGGGGAGAGGAAGGAGTCTGAGAAGGAGTTTTATTTTCATGAGACTCCAGAATTAAATGAGCAGGTGGAGTACTTATTACAGACTGGTTACGAGATTGTTGACCAGGAGGTAACTGACTATCATCCGTGGAGCAATGGGTCTGATTAAATTCCACATTAGAAACATCCGACCATCTGTCGGAGGGGCTGGAGGATCTAGACCTGGCTCCTTTGTCCTTATTCAAGTTCTTATCATTCTTATCTCTTTCATGTATTTCCTTCCTTTTTTCTCTATCCCGATTTATATGAACACGCTCCATGGTGGAAGAGGAAATCCCAGATAGGTGGTATTTTTCGAATTGTTCATGCTGTGATAAACTAATATTTAAAAAACTGGGCTTTCCCCGCTCCCCATGGTTTAAAGCAACATCCTCATTCATGAGGATGTTGTTTTGGTTGCCATGGGCAACCCCCCTTCTAGATGAAAATTTCTATTGTATAAACTAAATAATACGTCTTACCCGAAGTCTGGAAAAGCAACAATATATGAAATAAATAAATTACATAAGTATTAATTTTGGCCAAAAACACAGATAAGCAGGATTATCGCAAATAACCAAGAAAATTATTTAAATTAACGAAAAACCGGCAACGACACTCAGCTGACAGCCGCCAATCTCCGATTTTCTGTAGAATCCTCTGACACTCATTCATTCCAAGTATTTTGACATATTGACATATTTTCGTTTTGACAGTTTGACACTAATGACAGAAAGAATAGATACATACGGACCCGAGGGGCCGCACATAGTGTGCCACTAAGAGGGATAGACATAGTCACTTACTACTAAGACGAAAGTGCCACACAGGCACTTAGTGACGTATTCAACGCATTTGTCTGGCACTTACATTTAGCATCTAATGCACACACACACAAAAAATAGTGGCACAGTGATAAGGACGGACGATTATCGTTCCTTTTCACTTCCACTAGTAAAAAGTTTCATAAGACCATCCCTTTCGTTCTTGCTATTATTATAACGTTGTCAAATCCATATTAATCCTACATTCATGTACGGACCGGACCATGCGGAAGAGTGTTAGGAACGTATCACAAGTCGTAAGCGATATGTTGTCTGGTGTATAGAGCCGAGGAACTCCACAACCTTTTGAGAATTTGCCCTGCCGCCGCACAACTCTCTACTTCTAGTACACCATACTGTTTGCTACATGTCGATACCGGTTTAAATCACACGTGAAGAGTAATCAATAATCGAGCGTCTACCTAATTTTGAGCATCCTTCATGTCTGTGGCCAACGATATGTTGGATTCGATTCGCTAATGTGTAGGTCCTTTGAGGATTTATTGTTGGCAGCAGTTGGCAGGCATTTTGTTTTGGTGATGTTTGTCCACATTGTTCTTTATGTCTATCTGTGCAATTGCGATATCCCTCAACTTGACTGACTAGTTTTTCTTCAGATCATTATTATTTACTTAGTTTTCGTAAAATAATTATTGAACAAAGTAAGTTCATTGTGTTTTGTAAGATGTGTTTGTCGATATACGTGGCTTTGGCTTTATTTTCTGTATAACTGATCTAATTAGTGCGTTTGGATGAATCAGTATAATGTCGATTTCTTGTCTATTTCCTTGCAGTGCGATAAGGAAAGGAACAATGATAAAAAGTAAACTAATCTAAAGAAATCTGGAAAGCAAACCAACATCCACAACTAAGGTAAATAATTTGAATTATTTGTTTATATTCTTAACATAATTCCATTGTGACAAATTTTCTGTCAGGTGCATACCCAATGCAACGCAAGTTGTAAAGTAATTAAAGGTGATGTTACAGTCACTGGATATACTGCTTAAGCATTCTTCACGTTTTTTCTTTCTACATACAGATACGATTAGATAAGAGTGATTTTTTATAGTTTTATCTAGAATAACATTTTAATGAACTCTCATATTTTGGGAAAACCATGTCATGTTTGTTTGTACATTTTAAGTTAACTGGTATAATTTTATTTATAGTATTTGACTATTACATATATATTTTAGTTCAACATTATTTTGGTTACAACTACTCTTAGGCTAATGTGAAAGAGCTGAGGGAGTAACTATAATCAGTTAGCTAATAAAAGTTATAAATGATAAAGAGGTTGATTACCAGCATAACTACTATTTACTGATTTTAATACTAACAAAATTAATTTCATGTTAATGTTCAGACTTGGAGTTAGATTTCTATATCTCTGTAAATTAAAATACTTGTAAAATATGGTATAATTAACATGAAAACTTGGCACAGGGAATCCCTAGTTGTGCATATACAATATGTGTACATTTTCCTTATAAAGTTGCTTTCCATATTAGGTTAAGCCATTTATTTAATCACCAGACACTATACTATTGAATATTCTGTTCTGTAATGTGTGCTTTATCTGAATAACTTTATTATAATCTATTCCATAGTATTTTTCAGATAGCTTTATGTGGATGCTATAGGTCATATGCTTACAAATTTATAATAATGCCAATAATGTTTTTGATTTTTGATAATTATAAACAAATTATAGTTAGGGTTTCTCTCGTCCCACACAAAGCTATCTAAAAAACACTATAACAAGGCTGTGAAATAAGGGTAATGTCTTTCAGAAATCATTAAAACTAGAATTTTCAGCAACCTATTAAAAGGGGCTTGATAACAATAATTGTGTTGTTGTAAATTACAAGAGAGAACTCATTGTGTCTGTATGACTTGTGTTTAGAGTATGATTCATATTTTTGCAGTGTTTAGAAACATGCCATCTAACAATAATAACATTCCACAAAAACTGCCTAGAACAAAAGCAGTAAATATCTTCCAGCAGAAAATACTTTTCTATCTTTCTTTATAATACCAATGTATGTTTTGTGTAAATTATAACTTATTTTACTAGGTATGATAATAAAAGAGTATAACAGTAACAGTACAGCTCACAACACTTGATGATAGTTTTTTTTTTTTAAGTAAAATCAATATTTTGTTATAAAATACAGAGCACAAGAATGCTAAGGCCATTGGAAGAAAAAAAAAGAATGCTAAGGAGAAAATCTATTCTTAGTACAATAACCATTTGTTTAGTAAACAAAAAGACAGTGGAATGAAGTGAATGATTTATTTTTAATGCTGGAGTGCTAAGTATGTGGATTGAATAGATATTGTTACAGGAATGAAGGAGAGGTTCTTTAAAAACATTTTTTGTACAGGTGGACTATTTCAATGATGTAGTGCAATGAATATGAACTGACCAATAAATCAAAATGTCTGAAGGCACAACATCACTCACTATTCCCACTTCCTTAACCACATATCACCAGCTCAGTCTTACAGGTAACATCTATTTATTCATTCTTTTCTTTCATAGACTACAACTTTGCTTACATAAGTCCTTAATTTTACTGTCATTAGAAGTGCAATGTAAAAAACATGTATCTACTACAGTTTTACAAATTGAAATATTTTTAAAATTTAATAATTTTCTAAGTTTTAGTCTTTTTTTTAAATATGTAAGTCACAAAACTGCTTATACATATTTAGATTTCCAATGCATTTGTTTTGAAAGTACTTCTTTATTTGGAACAGAAAGTACTGCTTTCTCCCTTGCCAATATTGTATGGTCACAAGTTGTATTGACATGGTATATGCAATATGTGGTAAGCATGTATTAGGAGCAGGACCAAAAGTTGTTGTTAATTTATTTATTCATTTCATTTTGATTGCACAAAATTTGTCATAAAAAAGCATTTTCTACCAGTAAACTTTGGGATGAAGCAAAAATATTGTTGTAATATATTAACATTGCATGGTTGTTGGAGATAGATTAGTGTTGGTACAGGCTGAAGTTGAGTCTTGGATTCAAAGACTTTTTAAGAAGGAGAGTTCTGTCATGGACTTAAATCTTGAGTTTCTGTACAATTTTATAAAGACTCAAGTCCTTCAAGAGGTCCGAGTTATGTTTAAGGTAGCGATTTTTAATAATAAATTTAGTATTGAAAATAAATCAATACAACATTGTGATAATAACTACAATTTTATTAGTTTTACAATTTTATATAAATAAAGATTTAATTAAAATAATCTTTTCATACTATATTTTATTTGTTTATTCTGAACCTTTAAACATTATTTTACTGCTCACCATTGGACTAAGTTGATTTGAGTCAAATTATCCCATGATATTTATTTATTTACATAAATACCATACTAATTGTAGGTACATATTTAAATAAAAAAATATCATGGGACAATTTGACTCAAATCGACTTGGTCATAACTCAGATGTCTTTAAAGTTCGGTAGTCCCATAAAGATGACAGTGCTAGACAACGGAGGTGAAAAACAATGGACTTGAAAAACTTTAACTTTTAACGCTCAAAAACTTTACCTGCACTAATACTGTAGAACTCAATATACCAAGTGTGATATTCAAAATCCCTAACTGATGTACCTATACTGTGTAACTTCGTTTTAAACGTTTTTTGTAAATTTCAGTTGAAACTGCAACAATACGAAGTTCTGGACTCTTTAAACCAAATCCCTACTTGCAAGTGATTGTAGATGACAAAATTTCAAGAAGAACTGAGGTCATTAAAAATACTTTGCATCCAAAATGGAGAGAGGAGTTTACAGTGCTTGTGACGGCACAATCACAACTGACATTTCGGCTAGCTGATCACCACAGCTTTAGAAAAGATAATATTATTGGAGAGAAAAGAATAAGTCTCCTTAAGGTTCTCCTATCGTTCAATGGGAAATTAGAAAATGTAGAACTTTCTATGGGTAAGAATATTTAATTTTCAACTTGTATTTTTGAAGTTGCCACTTGCGGCCATTCCAATCAATGTCAAATATAAACAAACTTACTATGCTTATTTATTTATTTTAGACTTGATGAAAACTGTATCGTCGCAAGAAAACACTGCAAATAGCAATTCTGAAGTCAAAGCAGCAGATTTAGTTATACATTTGGATGGTTTAAAAATTGATAGTTCTGTCCTAACTCAGTGTCAAGAAGTCTTAGGTGAGACAAACAGTGGGAATGCACGTAGTCCACTTAATGAAGGTGTGCGCGGCAGGATCAGATCACGCACTAACCCCAGTACAGAGTCTGCAAGGAACGGGCCGCGAAACCAAACCTTGAGGGTGAGTCTATAAAGTTCTAAATCTTGTAACAGTATCAATCTACAATTTTTAACTTATATTTTAACCTCGTTTAAAGCCATCAATCTTATGAGAAATGCGACTTGCTGAGGACATAAAGATAGTTAAGGGAACAAAAATTCTGCCACTTTTTCAAAGAGTACAACTATAGAAAAATTAACTTGTAGGATAGATGAGCTGAACACATAGATAGACAGACATGCAAATTAGTTTTTCTCTAAAATAGAGAATTTCGCTTCGTTTATGTTAATGAGGTGTTCAGCGATCAAGTATTGTAGCAATGTTATTAGCAGTCCGCCTGGACTGGGTACTGTGTTATATACTCGTATAACTCCATACTCGTATAACTGCCTGATCGGTTAACTTACAGTAAGTGGCCCGTATGCTATTTTACCACCTTTGTCGAAGTGTGGAAAAATGTGATTTATCATGATTTATAGTTATTCAATGCAACTAGCGCCGCCATCATAATAAGTAACCTTTTGCGTTAGTCAACCTTGAAAACGTCAAGGTCAATAGCGTTCAATAAATAACGTGAAATGTGACGCACAAGTAGGTAACAGCATAATTAGTCTCGTACACTTTCTTTGACGACCTTTTATTGTATTATGAGCTTTATTTTCATCATATAACTGAGCTTATTGTTACTGTTGATAAGATATGAGTTTGAAATACGATAGTGACGAGTGTTAGCAGCTAATTCGACTACTGTAGCAGAGCCGAGCTCGCGATACAGATGTTGAAAATACAAGATGATAATTAACATAATATACCATAAGGATAAAACCCCTACATATAATTATTAATTAATATACAATAAGGATAAAACTTTTTGCAAATTTTTCCTAATTTAACAAATATTTCAGATAAAGAGCGGTTTGATTATCTTTACCAACCTACATATTATTATATTAGGTATATGTTTATTTAAAGCGTTGTGATATTTACATTAGTTGCATCATGCATGTACATGTTCAGATATTTTTGAGAACCGTGGCCGCTCTGATATAAGTATCTAATGGCGACTATACAACGTGATACTGTAAGCGACCGTTTATTTTTTTAGGATACCATAGCCTCAGTTTAACTACCTACATATGTGATGTTATCTGGGCAAAGAGACCATAATTGTCGATGGCGCATACGTCTCGCGGCGTTGTATTTGTATACGAACTTACGAACATAAGCGCCATCGACAATGTGGTGTGGTAATATTACAGCTGTAAACTACAGCACGGTAAACGGGGTGTCGATATTATTCCCCCCGCTCCGGTGACCGGACAGTTACCCTGGCATGTCTTAGTGCACACACACAAGCATGGCGCGAGCGCTTAGACTGTGCGAGTTCTAACGTATTTGTTTCTTACATTTTATCGCCACTGTCCGAGGTGTGACAATAGCAAATGATCCTAGATTAGCGCACAACTAGGGTGCGTTGCTAAGATGCCAATAGTGACGAGAGTCTGTCTTTGTCACACTAATAAGAAAGTTAGTGAGTAAGCGTTAGTGGATAGTAACTTGGCTACACACCCAGAAGTTTTCCCAATGCATCTTGGGTCTCCATAAATCAATCGACACCGAATCGGCTTAAACCGATCAAAAAAGCTTTATGGGAGCATTCCATGAAATATGTCGTAAGCGACACTGTCTTTTCAATACTTTTGAGAAATTAAATTAGTAAGCTGAGTTACGGCATAATAATAACATATCAAGGCTTTAAGATTGACAGTGTTTCCTAGCAGCTAGCATATTTTATTAGGGTAGTTACCATAGCGAGTCGTAAGCGACAAAAAGTAGATGTTTTCATGGAATGCTCCTATGTCGACGGCATAAGAGCGAAAATTCCGAAGTCGACATGAAGCTTTTTTTGACCGGCTTAAGACGATTCCTTGTCGATTGAATTGGGCAGCCCTTATCATGTCATATATATACAGCCTCCGCCCGGGCCGCCGCCCATGAGCAACGGCGCAATCCACCCGGCGGCGGACGGTGCGGGCCCGTCGCACGCCGAACCGCCCGCCGCCGACGCCGCACCCGCGCCCGCGCCCGCCGCCGCTGCTGCCGAGGAACCGCTGCCCGGCGGCTGGGAGATGCGATACGACGTCTACGGCCGAAGGTAGCACAAGCTCCTTATCAATATTCTACAGCTGTCACCTATGAGCAACAGCGCGGTCCACCCGGCGGCACACGACGTTCCCGAGGAACCGCTGCCCGGCGGCTGGGAGATGCGATACGACGTCTACGGCCGAAGGTAGCACAAGCTCCTTATCAATATTCTACAGCTGCCGCCTATGAGCAACGGCGCGATCCCCCCGGCGGCAGACGACGCTCCCGAGGAACCGCTGCCCGGCGGCTGGGAGATGCGATACGACGTCTACGGCCGAAGGTAGTACAAGCTCCTTATCTATATTCTACAGCTGCCGCCTATGAGCAACGGCGCGATCCACCCGGCGCCAGACGACGCTACCGAGGAACCGCTGCCCGGCGGCTGGGAGATGCGATACGACGTCTGCGGCCGAAGGTAGCACAAGCTCCTTATCAATATTCTACAGCTGCCACCTATGAGCAACGGCGGGATCCACCCGGCGGCAGACGACGCTCCTGAAGAACCGATGCCCGGCGGCTGGGAGATGCGATACGACGTCTACGGCCGAAGGTAGCACAAGCTCCTTATCAATATTCTACAGCTGCCGCCTATGAGCAACGGCGCGATCCACCCGGCGGCAGACGACGCTCCCGAGGAACCGCTGCCCGGCGGCTGGGAGATGCGATACGACGTCTACGGCCGAAGGTAGCACAAGCTCCTTATCAATATTCTACAGCTGCCACCTATGAGCAACGGCGGGATCCACCCGGCGGCAGACGACGCTCCTGAAGAACCGATGCCCGGCGGCTGGGAGATGCGATACGACGTCTACGGCCGAAGGTAGCACAAGCTCCTTATCAATATTCTACAGCTGCCACCTATGAGCAACGGCGGGATCCACCCGGCGGCAGACGACGCTCCTGAAGAACCGATGCCCGGCGGCTGGGAGATGCGATACGACGTCTACGGCCGAAGGTAGCACAAGCTCCTTATCAATATTCTACAGCTGCCGCCTATGAGCAACGGCGCGATCCACCAGGCGGCAGACGACGTTCCCGAGGAACCGCTGCCCGGCGGCTGGGAGATGCGATACGACGTCTACGGCCGAAGGTAGCACAAGCTCCTTATCAATATTCTACAGCTGCCGCCTATGAGCAACGGCGCGATCCACCCGGCGGCAGACGACGCTTCCGAGGAACCCCTGCCCGGCGGCTGGGAGATGCGATACGACGTCTACGGCCGAAGGTAGCACAAGCTCCTTATCAATATTCTACAGCTGCCGCCTATGAGCAACGGCGCGACCCACCCGGCGGCAGACGACGTTCCCGAGGAACCGCTGCCCGGCGGCTGGGAGATGCGATACGACGTCTACGGCCGAAGGTTGCTCAGGCTCCTTATGAATAATATTTAACCTCCGCCCGGGCCGCCGCCTCGCCTATAAGCAACGGCGGGATCCACCCAGCGGCGGACGTTCCGAGGAACCCCTGGTGAGAGACGCGGTAGAGCTGGTGGGAGATGCGATACGACGTCTACGATCGAAGATAGGTCAAGCTCCTTATGAAATTGTTTGCTGAAACATAATCTGTCTAACCAGCTTGTAAGTAGAATTAGGCGGAAAATTCAAATTTTCTAAGGACCAACTCCCCGACCTAATTTTCTTAATTTGCCGCCTTTTTCTACTGACAGGCTGGTTGGACAGAGTATATTCGTATAGTAAATATTGAGACCAAATCTGTCTTAGAATGCAGAAAAGCGAGAATCGCCCTTACTCTCAGATTTTGTGGAGTTACGAACATAGTCGTGACATACCTGTCAAACTAAATAAGAAACACCCTACCCTACCGCGTGAGATAGACGGCTAAGATATTTCTATTGTGTGCCAAAAACGTTCTAACTTGACTATCGGGCAGGTACTATGTGGACCACAACACGCGCTCGACGTCCTGGGAGCGTCCGCAGCCGCTGCCGCCCGGCTGGGAGGTGCGCCGCGACGCGCGCGGCCGCGTCTACTACGTGGACCACAACACGCGCACCACCACGTGGCAGCGGCCCGACACCGAGCGCCTCGCCAGGTTCCAGGTATATGTCGACAAGATCCAGTGCGTACCCAAGTTGCCAATCGCGATCGCTCAATCTTGAATCGTGAAACGAAAGGCAACTAACTGTCGTCGCATCTCCGGTCCATCGGTTAATCAGATTTATGGTTGTTTCTAAAATGATTGTCATTGCAGCACTGGCGTGGCGAGCGACGCCACGTAGTCGCGCAGGGCAACCAGCGGTTCCTGTACCCGCACCCGCAGCCACCGCACCCGCCTCACCAGCAGCAGGATGAGACGCATGAACCACAAACCGGTAAACAACTATACCTGTCACACGTTAGGGCAACCAGCGGTTCTTGTACCCGGAGCAGAACAAAGCGCATGAACCACAACCTGGTAACTTATACCAGTTACATGTGAGGACAATCAGTGATTCTTGTACTCCCGCACCAGGCAGCTGGATGAGATCAAGGCCGTTCTTCAATCAGCCGGTGACTACTTATCCGTATCTGTCACATATCAATCGGTCGTGCAAATATATTCTTACTGCCGTTACCACGCGGCCAACTGTCTATACCTATCTCATATATTATCAGGGTAGCCAGGTCTACTCAATTTTCAGACGCGATATGCTGCCTAACTATCCACTAAACACTACGGGTAGCAAACTCTCTAAAATTCGCGTGTTCTGGACACGATTTTATATTCAAATTCTTAGCTCAGCCAAATTTACCACGAAGCTTATAGCACAATCCATGTTATTTGCTGATACAATTTCGCTTTCCCTTTGCTGAAACTAAAGATGGTTGTTTTTGATAAGCCGCCTGGGCCCGGTTTAGAAAAGGAACATCGATTACGCCATTCTTTTTTTCCCTTTGGCATTTGACATCTAATAGTTATAATTTATAGTACCTAAATAATAGTGTGACTGCTGTGAAAAAATAGAAGTCAAAATATGTCATAATTTGGTTTGTTTCTTAAGTGTTGTGGCTTCACAAATGTTTCACGACTTTCACGCTCAAGGTATAAATACATTACAAAAATTGCAAATACTAAAATGTTGTCTGTTTCTAATGTACAAGTATATTCCATATACATATTGTCATGTCACTTCAGTTGTAATTATAATTCGCGTTATCTGTTATATTATCTTATCAAGTATCTAAAGTACTATTTGAGTGTGTGTGCGAAATTGATTTGCATATTCTTATATATATTTTATTTGCGAACTTAATTATGCCTAAAACCATGTACGGTTATTATCAGCGCTTGACGTTGTCGTGTGTATTTTACAAATATTATCGATGGGAGAATTGGATGCGTTTTCGATAAAAATCGTTCTAGATTCATTGTACAAATATTTATGACTGCTTATCGCTTTTTATTGTATCCTAACTAATGAATTCAAGCATATTTCGATTTTGAACTGGCATATTATTATTCGTATACACGTAAATACGTAGTATCGTTCGTATATTTGTACTGGTTCAAAAAATAATTGCACGTCGGTTTCCGGGGAGCTTTCAGAAAAAAAAAACTTAGAGGGCTCTAATCTGAATCTCAAGACGTCGCCGGAACCGGGAATGTTTCCAACAAAGTTTTTAGTTTGGACTCACGTGTATAATGTGTATACACTCAAGGAACATGGGGAATACCTTTACTTCACTAGTCCGTAACACTGTTCGATCAAATCGATCATTCTATGAATTCAAAATATTGTGTCGCATATCAACATTAAGAAATTCAACTTTGAACTCAGGTATTTTTTGTCACTAACATGTTTCAGAGGGTCTTAATATATGATGACGGTAGTTAGAATACATTCTTAGCCACCCCAACTATTCCCGTGGGTGTCGTATGAGTCAACTAACGACCATTTATTTATAGACGATTGATGACAGGCAGCAGCGTTATTATAGCGGACACACCACTGCGATCAGCAACCTGCTCGTCCAGCAGTGGACTGAGTGAGACTGGTGATGTGGAGAATGGGAGCATAACTTCAACAAAACTTGTGGAGCTGACATACTTGAGTTTAAATTAAAAAGTTTTAATAGCATTTGTGACGTTATCTGGGTAAAGGGACCAGATTGTCGATGGCGCTTATGGCGTTAAGTTCGTATACAAATACAACGCCGCGACATGTAAGCGCCATTGTAATCTTTATACCCAAATATTGGATATTCCCAGATTTAGATATGAACACTAATTTTCCATAAATAAAGATGTTTAACTTGCTTTTTTAGTCACGCTAAATGTCAGCTGTGATGTTTGGATCGCCAATCCGCGTGGTGATTATGGGCATTTTCCTCCTGATGCGTCTATACGCATAGTTAATAGGAGAGACCTACGTCCAGCAGTGGACTAAAAGAAGCTGATGATGTGATGTTTGGAATTTAGCTCCAATTGTTCGACATGATTTCAATACAAGGATTCGAAATGCGCAGGTCGACCGAGTCTCCCCGGCCCCCCGCCGGAAGGGTTCCCGGCGCCGCGGCCGTCGCTGCCGGGCCCCTTGGCCGCCAGCCCGGCGCCGCCCGCCGCGGCCGCGGGTCCCGTGGCGGCGCCCGACGACGCACTCGGCGCGCTGCCCGCCGGCTGGGAGCGCCGCATGCAGCCCGACGGCCGCGTCTACTACGTCAACCATAAGAACCGCACTACGCAGTGGGAGGACCCGAGGACGCAGGTGAGAGTTTTTACAAAATAACCCCGAAAATCTAGTTCTTCCGGATTTGGAATCGCTTGAGCTCATTCGAATAGGAATCGGGAGCTGAGTCGATTATAATAATAGTAAATATTTCATTTATTTTGTCATTTAGATTGAATCAGCTCGTGATTCTGATTCTCAGGTTAAGTACCCTGTTTTTTTTAAAACGCTCGGGTACCGACCGCAAACGGTCTCTGGCGATTTATTGCATCATGAAATAGTCTGAATTCCTGACGGTTATTTCTCGTGCTCTCTTTGTTTTGTTAAATAGTCCCATTTAGCTTCTTCTTTTATAATTATGCATGCATTATACAATTTATACATGTACCGAACTATTTGACTACCATGCTACAAAGTATTTTCCGCTGACTGTAGAATGATTGAATAAACACCATTTTGAATAAATAAACTCAAAGCTATAACAGGTTGCGTCGTAATGTTTTAACAAAAGTGTTACCTAATTGAATTTTAAAAATTAAAATGTATACTATAATTTTAATAACCGCGAAGCTTGATTTAAAAACATTATTCAACATGGTCAGCTTTTGTAGCCTATTAGTTGGTTGTGACCCCGCCTACGAAGCTGGAGGTTCAATGTTAAGATTGTAAAACCCGACGGTCGTATCGCATCGGCAGGGCCAGGAAGTGAGCGCGCTAGAGGAAGCGCTGCCGGGCGGCTGGGAGATCCGCTTCACGGAGGAAGGCACGCGCTACTTCGTGGACCACAACACGCGCACGACGACGTTCCAGGACCCGCGGCCGGGCGCGCCCAAGGGCCCGCAGGGCGCCTACGGCGTGCCGCGCGCCTACGAGCGCTCCTTCCGCTGGAAGCTCAGCCAGTTCCGCTACCTCTGCCAGAGCAACGCGTTGCCCAGTCATATCAAGATAACGCTGTCGCGGCAGACGCTCTTCGAGGATTCCTATCACCAGGTCAGATTGACGTTTCGCTTTTGATTCATTTCTCTCGCCATGCCCATGGCAAATTTTCCTTCAACAGTCTCTCACCATACCGTCGTGGGATGCGACCCGGCTACAGGTGCAGTAGCGGAAACGCTTGAACTATGTATATGAATCGTTTATTTTCCAGAAATGCTAAAGCGGGCCACAGACGATCAGTTTTAACTGTTCAGTTAAAAATAATCTAATGAAATTTTGATTAGATCATCAGTTCAACCTTTGCCTACACACGTAAGTTTTAACTGAACAGTTTGACTGAACAGTTAAAACTGATCGTCTGTGGTCTGCTAGGCTTGTCTTTGTGTCAGTCCTGGCCCAAAAAGCAACAGAGTTAGTTCTAAGTAAGCTTTTGATGCGGGTGGCGCAGGACTGGTAATTGTGACAATCTTTGGGGGAAGCCTATGTCCAGCAGTGGATGTCTATCGGCTGATATGATGATGACGATAAAGCTATAATCTAGTGGCATGCTTATATTGGCTAGTATATGCGGTTAATCCGTCCAAGCATCATGCTCGCTAAACACGTGGAAGAACAATCCTGCCACTATGAATATATGAGTGTGATCACTATAAATATTGTTAATACATAATATAATAGTATTTATTCTTATGCCTATGAAGTTCGACATTTCTCAGCCCTATTGTTTTCTTAACTTTGCATAATGCGTCGTGTTGCCGTGTTGTACTTGATTTTTTGCAAGAGGTACTAATAATAATAATTATTTTATTGTAGATAATGAGGCTCCCCGCGTACGAGCTACGCCGACGACTGTACATAATATTCCGCGGCGAAGAAGGTCTCGACTACGGCGGCGTCAGTCGAGAGTGGTTCTTCCTGCTCTCCCACGAGGTGCTCAACCCCATGTACTGCCTCTTCGAGTACGCCAACAAGAACAACTACAGTCTGCAGATCAACCCTGCCAGCTACGTCAATCCCGACCACCTTCTCTACTTCAAATTCATAGGAAGATTCATAGCCATGGCCCTATACCACGGCAGATTTATTTATTCCGGATTTACTATGCCTTTCTACAAGCGAATGTTAAATAAGAAACTAACTATGAAAGACATTGAATCAATCGATCCGGAATTCTATAATTCGTTGGTCTGGATAAGGGATAACAATATTGACGAGTGTGGCCTTGAAATGTGGTTCAGCGTGGACTTCGAAGTGTTGGGCCAGGTGATACACCACGAACTGAAGCCCAGCGGCGACAAAGAACGCGTATCTGAAGTGAGTTAATTCCTCTGTATCTATAGTATCTATACCATATTTAGTTAGAACAAGCACACTAATAACGTCTTATTCGATTTTACTAGAAGGAAAATTTGCGACGTGTTTCAAATAGTTTTAATCCAAGAAAAGTAAACTATAAATAATCTGTTTGTAACTGGACGTATTGTGTATTTTACAGTCAAATAAAGAACAGTACCTGCAACTGGTCACGCAGTGGCGCATGACACGCGGGATCGAAGAACAGACTTCTGCATTCCTTGACGGATTTAACGAGGTAAATTTAGCTCTAAATCAGCTTATATCTAAGATCATCATTACATGAGACACAAAGAGCGTGTAGAGGCCAAGATCATATCATTCTGGGTTGTTCATAATCTTTAATTGTTTTTATTTTTATGCGCCTCTTCTAACATCCAGTGTATGTTTTGAATCCATTTGCGAGGAATCACACGCATTTAAAAGAGGTTTGTGGATAAAGTAATACTACCCTACAATACACGCGTCGCACCATCCCGTGAATCTATAAGGTTCCGCTATATGTCTTAAACTAACAACGTATAGTTGACAGTTCATTCCAAAAACCATCTAAGCCTCCGTAGACGCTCCGCGAGAGAACAAAAAATCAGTTGTTCTATAATTTCTGGCCCACAGTTTAACAGTGACGAACTCGAGACAACCTTTAACGACGCGACTTAGGTTGGTTTAGCCCTGTAGCTACAAAAAGTGCACCTAAGATAACCGACCGACCTTTTATTTGGAGCTACATCAAAAATTTCACATTCTAAAAGCGTTCCTTCACCTAAAAAGTTTGAGAACTGTTTTTTTTAACTATTCTTTATTCAAGTAAGCTTATTAATAAGAATAATAAGCATTTTCGAATCGTATGATATTATCAAGAGAGAGGAAAAAAATCTACAGGTGTAGTGAGAAATTACTTGCCTTCGGAAACGTTCGTAAACACATGCTGTTTCAGGCAGTGTCACCGAGTCTGACTGAAGTAGCATGACAGCTATTACTGTCAGTCTCAGTGAGATAGACTGAAACAGCATGACGTTGACGAACGTTTCCGAAGGCAAGTCATTTCTCACTACATCTGTACTATCGTTGATCGAAACTAAAGTAATGTTGATTTGTCTCTTTCAGGTGGTTCCACTAGAGTGGCTGAAGTACTTCGACGAGCGCGAACTGGAGCTGATGCTGTGCGGCATGCAGGAGGTGGACGTGGACGACTGGCAGCGCAACACCATCTACCGCCACTACACGCGCACCAGCAAGCAGGTCGCATGGTTTTGGCAGGTAATACTCTGCCGTTGGCTTTGCTGTTCTCACTGTACGAATATAGATAGAGGGGTCAAAATTCATTTCGTTGTCTTGTTTTATGTCCCTAAAAAACGTGACGCAGTGGTGATTTTTGTATGATTTCAATTTCGTGATGTGGAGTCCGTTTTGCCGTACCTTAAATTTATATGTACCTGTCTTAACAAAACTGTTGACTGTGTCCCTCGTTTGCTTCCTCTTCTTTGCATGGCCATTTCCCATTTTTATTTGGGGTCGGCCCTCCTTATCATGCGTCTCCAGGTAGCTCGGTCCTGGGTCGTCTGTTTATCGACTTGGGCTTCTTTTAGGTTTTTATTCACTAAGGACATCCATGTAGTTCGGGGTCTTCCTCGTCCTCGGGGCTTAGTTTCGATATCCAGAACTTATGTGGTCAGATGGTCGCCTCATAACGTGTCCGTACCACCGCAGACGGCTTTCCTGTAGTTTATCTTGGATAGGTCTTACTTTGAAGGTGCCTCTTATGTGTGTGTTTCTGACATGTGTCCGTCGTTTGCTTCCATGGCACATTTTTAAGATTGTATTATAATTATGATAGTCACGGTCAAAAGAATAATAATGTATAGTAACAATTGTAGAGATCAATAACGTATGGGAAAAAAATCCGAACCAGCATGCAACACGCACTCGTAATTTAAGAAGTTTAATAGAATTACTGATTCAGATGCCTAGTTACAAAGAATACGTTATTAATATTATATGTTGTGTATAATGTAAATAGTTTTATTAACAAGGTTAGTAGTAATTGGAAAGATTAAGAACTTATGTTATCGTATCTCTTTTACAGTTCGTTCGTCAAATGGATAACGAGAAGCGGGCGAGATTGCTTCAGTTCGTGACGGGCACATGCAGAGTGCCGGTGGGTGGTTTTGCCGAGTTGATGGGCTCCAATGGACCTCAACGGTTTTGTATAGAAAAGGTTAGTATCGGATATACTGTCGCCTTATTCTTGCACTAAGCCCGCTGCACTGAACTACGCTTCGGCGGTCAGTGTTGACGGCGGTCGAACGCTAACAACTATGTAGTACAAGTTTGTACGCAGCAGCAAAGATCAGCTTAAAATTCTTCTGACCACAGATCAGTATAGATAGCTAACGGTGGCATGGAACATGTCGCAGCGTTATGGCCGATAGGCCTTTATAGTGTGACAGATGCCCGCCCTATGAGCCAGTCGCAACTTACCCGCGACTGCAGGATGAGCTCGGACATATCCGCAAAATGCCGAATTGTGCCGTTATTTCTTGTAAAAATAGGAGTGTAAATAAACATTTCAAGGACTATTGAGTCACGTACCACATGAAAGTATTGATTTTTTTAGTTATTAGTTGACAAAACCACGTATTTTTACAAATAATATATAACAACAAACCGCTGACATAAATGTCATAATGATTTTACTTGGGCGTACCAATTGGTTGAACTATTCAGTGACAAATTGTATGTGCGTTTTACATTGACGGCTTAGAATAGCAAGCAAGTTGCAATTTGGTAAGTGACCGTGCAATGTATCCAATTTCTAGCGATATTCACAACCGTCCTGTCATTTCTTGGTACGGCCGCTGCGAGCAGGCCGCGAACTAGAGGTACGACTCGTGCCGATGACAAATAGGGTCGATAAATTGTTGATGTATTTGATTATATTCAATTTTTCTTTCATATTTTGACCTTTGTATCAATATCTTATGTTCATAAAGGTAAAACAATATATATGGATTATATCGCGTATTATATTATTTTGAGCCTTTTACAATAACCGTTGTCAAAGGTTGAAATTGTTTTATTTAAATATGTGACCATCGCGGAAACGGCTGATAACATTATGTTTATTAAGGGTACAACCGTCGAAATAATTATTTGTTCATGTGATTCCCAGCCACAATTAAGATAATGTCGTTAATAAATTGCTTTGTTCATATTCAAATAATGTTTATAATTGACATTCTGTAGTTTATTATTTACAAACCAGATCCGACACGAAAGTAAGAAAAAAGTTTTCTAATTTATTATTAAACGACATAAAATGAAAACAAACAATATAAGGATTATAAATATTAGATGTCATATACCAAAGAAAAACGACCAAGATCACCCATGTCCGAGGTGGGGACCGAACCCACGCACTCAGCCTTCGCGGCCGATGCCTGCACCCCTCGGCCGCGAAGGCTGAGTGCGTGGGTTCGGTCCCCACCTCGGACATGGGTGATCTTGGTCGTTTTTCTTTGGTATATGACATCTAATATTTATAATTTATATAGTATTAAGTAGTGTGACTACTGGAGAAAAATTAAAAGTACAAATCAAAATATTTAGTTAATAAATAATTTAATTTGTACTTTCGCCATATGTTCAAACAATATAAGGACTTAACTTAACTACCTATAAATTAAAAAAATGGCCTAAATCGCCGTCAGTGGGCAAGGTACCCAGAAGGCTGGCCGCATTCCCCCGTTGTATAGCTATACTTAAACGCTGTGCAAGGTACTGGCCAGCCCTCTGGTCGCCTGAGGTCTCTCTTAGGTGAGCCGCTAGATCTTTAAAAAGTCCATGTGCACTTGGCCCCCATGGCCCCAAGGTCTCCACACCAAACGCCGCAAATATGTAGCTGGTTCCTAAAGCAGCATATTTGCGGCGCTTGAGACTTTCGGCTAATGATGCCGCGGCGCCAGCAGCAACGCCGGTGACCGAAACATGGGACGGCGCCAGAGTGTCAACGCAGGTGGCGTCCCAAACTAGCGGCCGGCCCATGCTCCAGGGCACCAGCGTCATTCCGTCAGGCCTCTTGCCGTCGTCCCTGGCTAGACCGTTGGGCTCTAGGACGGCCGGTATTTTCGCGCTAACAAGGGCGCGACGGATAACATAATGTTTATACAGATTAGATACATCGTCCAATGCGATATTTTAATCTGTATTTATTTCTTATTAAATGATAGATCGATTTTAATATTTTTCTTAATATTCCGGCCTTATCAAATATCTATGGATAATAATTTATCGACGTAGCCTCCTCTCTAGTGCCGCGTCATATGGTAGCACTTTAGCCAATCACAGCGTGGCAAAGGCCCGACCTCGGAGACACCGAGACTCATTACAATTTCGCTTCGTTACAAATCTCTCTCTTTCATATATCTATGCTTCTGACTCTTTTCGGCTCTATTCCTTCACATTAAAGTCGAAAATAGGCTACTTGACCCATTTTTAAAGTTTGTCGTATATTATTAATCAATATCAGATTAACGGAAAAAAAATATAAATATATTTTTTCACGACCTAGAAAACCGCAAAATTATAACTTAAAATTTAAACTTTCGTTACCGCGCGAAAACGATACTAGCCATGTTAATGCTTAGATTATCTGTGGTGTGACGTCACTCAAACCGAAAACAAACATTTGACATGTCACTTATGTTATGTCAATGTCACAGCAATGCTACATGCCTACATGTCCATGGCGAACTTCACTCGTATAAGATTCGACATGAAGTTAGTTTAAGATCCTATGACGTCACATCATGGCCGACACCGTTTTCAGAGTACGAAATAAAAAAAAAAAAAAATTCAATAAAAAATATGTACCCATCAAACACTTTTAATACGTCGTAATCGAAAAATATTGATCTTTTCGATAAATACTACAGAAAAGAATATTTTTTTGCACTAAATTTGATATGAGTCAAGTAGCCTATTGTAGACTATATTTCTAGAGCTAACTCGGTTTTGTCACATAGTGGCAATAAGCCTCCACCAATCTCTTATTGACATTCTAGTCTAGATGCATCGTCGTAGCGTATTTTCTATTGTGTCATCAATCGTAACTCGTAATGACAACATGATAGCACTTTTATTTTCATGAAAAGTTGCCCGACAAAGCGTTAAGTACACTTGTGCAGTCGCGGAAACTAAAACCGTTTGTAAGTGTAATAGTACATTACGATATAAGTGCGAAAAAAATGAAGTTCGAAACGAGTGGAGATTAAAGTACGACCGAAGGGTGTGCTTTAAATCGACACGAGTTACGAATTTCGATTTCGCACCAGTATCGTACGACGTTTTTCAGCACATATGGCCCTCCGAAAATTTCGACCTGACGTAAAATGAACAGTTTCTCGCACTAGCGCGTAAAAAAGCGCCATCTGTTCTGAAATAATTATTTATGCGTATATTGTTTTCAGGTCGGGAAAGATACTTGGCTACCGCGATCCCACACGTGCTTCAACAGACTGGATTTGCCGCCTTACAAAAGTTACGAACAATTATGTGAAAAGCTAAACTATGCTATCGAAGAAACCGAAGGATTCGGGCAAGAATAAAATACTATATTACTGTGATCCTGGCCACACAGACTTTGGTGTGGCGGGGGTAATTTATCCCTATATTTACTATTAGTGAAATAAAATAATGTAAAATATTACCACAATATTATTGCACCACCTCAACGAGAGGAATTTTATTGTTCACCAATGGAATTGGTGCTTAATTTCGTAAAAAGACCAACCAAATACTTGTATGAATATTTTGTTTAAACTATATTAATTACGTATGCATTATGTAGATATCGTTAATGTATTATGTCGGTTATATAAGAATATTTTGTTTGAATTATACCTAGCAAAAGTCGTCTATAAAGTTAATTAAATAATTTTGAAACCAATTTGATTCTTCATTTGTAGAAACTAGTCTGCGTGAGAGCGTGCTAGCCTTTCCAGTGGTTTGCTTTTTTAACACGTTTGCTCCCAGTACTGTTTCACTAAGTGTTAACACGTTCGCCTCCGGTACTGTTTCACCAAGTGGTAATACTATGACTATGCCGATTGAAATTATCTGATAGAAATCCTATGCCAGTGACCCGCATATGTGACCGAAAAGATTGTACTCCTATGCCGGCGACACAGCACTTGTGTCAAAAACGTTCGTAATTCCATGCCACTGGCATAGGAGTAAGAACTTGATTTATGCTAGTGGCATAACAATAAGATTACTTTGATCACGTATGTGTGTCACTGGCGTAGGAGTACAGTTTTTTCGGTCACATATGCGTGTCACCGGCGTCGAACGTGTTAATGTTATACCGATCGAAATAACCTTGTAGAACTCCTATGCCAGTGACACACATGTGTGACCAGAAAGATTGTACTCCTATGCCGGCGACATAACATTTGTGTTAAAAATGTTCGTATTTGTATGTCACTGGCATAGGAGTAAGAATTTCAGTAATAGTAGTGGCGTAGGAATAAGATTATTTTGATCACGTATGTGTGTCACCGGCATAGGAGTCACATTATTTTGATCACAGACGCTGTGTTACCGGCGTCGAACGTGTAAACTGATTTTTTTAGCTTTGTTCTTATTTAAAACCAAAACTAGAAAAAAATCGTTTTCCTAGCGAAATTACGTAGTAGGGCGGAAATAGATTTCAATGTAATAGTAGATTGTACAACAAGGGCACAAAGTGACCCATATTTGCCAGTGGCAATATTTTCGTCCATAAGTTAAAAAATTATGAAATAATAGAGACATCTCGGAACATTATTTTGATAGGTTTAAACAAGCTTTTGATAAGTTGAACAGTCGACGTCTTAGAGATCTTTTAGTTGGGCGAATGAGCCCAAGCAGGCAAGCACGTCCAGAAGAATTAGGTTCACGGGATTTTTTTTTAATCGCATATCTATCCCCTGACCTAAAGTGATTATAATAATATTAATAATTAATAGGTAGGCCTTATTTTGTAATTTGTGAGTCAGAGTCACCCAGTTATTATTCAATATACTCTATTGGAGTCACCTACCGGTTTCATTGCGTAATCAAGTTTACTCTCAGTTATTTGGTTATCAGACTATAGGTAGATTAGTTGTATATGTAACCGGTCGCGAATAATGAAAGTGAAATTCATGTGCTCTATATTAGGTACACTGTACACGTACGACATGGTCTTGCGAGAAAGGTAGCCCCAGGGCGTTCGACTCTTTTCTTTTTACTTCCCATACTTTACCTTCTTATCTAAATAATAAAATAGATATAAAATTTAATTTGTAAATTGTTTGTATAATGTTTTTTAAACTGAACCAGTCAAGACGAGAGAGCATGTTATATCCCGGATAAAATGATGTAATTTTTGGTTTAGTATATTTCAGTTTTCCTATTTTTTTAATCCGTTTTATAAAGTTTAAATATCTGTTATAAAACAGAATGTAATTCAGCGATGGGTCCAAAGCACTTCTTCCGAGTGGACTTTTTAGTAGTATGTTCGGTAAATGCGTAACCTAGCATTTTGACTACTGTTTTCACCTTGGCACGTAGACCGATTTTAATGATCTTATCAGGTGCAGCAAAATAAAATCCACACTATGTATTTGTTGCTTATATTTCAGATGAAAAACCGTAAATAATAAATATGCAATTTTCATAAATGCAATAACTACACTGCTAACATTTAAAAACTAGAATAACTTCGAAGTAGCGAAGTCCTTAGCAACTTTCATTGCTTTCTCAAGGACTTGTGGATTGTTTCCAGAAGCCTGCGCAGATTCAGCTTTGCCGCCGCCTTTTCCTCCAATAAGTTCAACTACTGATTGAACCCATTCTGATGCTAGCAAACCTTTTGCGTTTGCTGCTTTAGGTACAGCAGCTAGGCAATATATTTTATTTGCATCCTCATCGATCGAAAAGAACATAGCTGATGTCGTTGGGCGTAGCTGTTTTACTTGCTTCAGAGCACCATCAAGAGCTTTCGTGTTCCCTTGTGCCTTAAGTTCCGCTACAATTATTTCCGTGGTCTTTTCATCAAGGCACATCTCTTTAGCTTTCTCTGTCACTTGAGTGATAATAATAGCTTTAGCAGCTCTCTCCTTATCATCAAGTTGTTTTTTTAAGTTTTTGAGCGTATTTCTCAGTTCATCCTTTTTCCAGTAAGATATTTGAGCTTGCGATATATCATTCGTGAGGTCTACAATTCGCTTAGATACTTCTTTTTGGTTAAACCCATTGCCTTCCTCTTTGATTGCATTAGCAAGATTGTTCACTTCATTTTCTAAAGCACTTAATTTACTCACCGCTTTGATAGCTTCAGGACCTGTCAAAGCAACAATTCTTCGAATACCTTTTGCAATACCCTCCTCACTAACAATAACATATTCCCCAATATGGCCAGTTTGGTGAAGATGAGATCCACCACAAAATTCCACAGAAGTTTCAAAACCATTTGGTTGATCTGGGTTTTTCTCTAATTCTTCAACAGGTATACCAACAGACACAACACGGACTGGATCGGGATAATGCTCATCAAACATAGCTCTTAAACCCTTGATTTTTTTTGCGTCATTTAACTTCGTGTGTTTGGCATAAACAGTTTTATTGTTTTCTATAATCGTTTTTATTTGATCTTCAGTATCCTTAATTTGTTTGGTGGTCATGGGCCCTTTGTTTGTGAAATCAAATCTTAAACGATCTGGCATCACAAGAGAACCTCTTTGATCAGAATCATTTCCAAGCACTTTCCTTAGTACATTGTTAAGTACATGTGTACCAGTATGATTATTCATAACTAGGCGCCTTCTCTCTGTGTCAATGTGGAGGGACACCATATCTCCTACTTTGAATATTCCTTCCACTTTACCAATATGTAGTACATAACCACCTTTAACTTGAACATTCTTAACAGTGAATTCATTACTATCATCATCGACTTTTAGCATGTATCCTTCATCAAATATTTGGCCCCCTTGCTCAGCATAGAAATTAGTTTTGTCTAATAATATGCCACACTCTTGTCCAGACAATACTTCATCTACAAATTGTTTATCTCGTCTTAATGCTAAAATTTTAGCAGAACATGGTGCAAATGTGTATTGAGCATCTTTGCCAGAAGAAGAAGCTACATAATTGTACTTTGGTGAGTCATCAGTTACTGGTACCCCCACTTTCTTGGAGGTGACTAATGGCGTGAATGTCCAAACCTATTAAATCCTCTTGTCCAGCAGTTTTACCTTGGGATGCAAGCAGTGATTCCTTCTTAGCTTTTTCATATGCATCCATATCAATAATAAGGCCTTTTTCTTCACACATCAGTTGTGTAAGATCAATTGGAAAGCCATACGTGTCGTAAAGGCGCCAGGCCACTTCACCGGGAATTGTTTTCGACTCTCCTAGTTTTTCAATAGTTCTGTTTAGCAAATTTCTGCCCCTGGTCAAGGTTTTCAAAAATTGTATTTCTTCTTCATTTATAATTTGTTTAACTGCCTCGGGATCTTTTTTAATCTCGGGAAACACATCACCAAGGATTTCTATGACTGTGTGAACCAGTGTAGCAAAAAAACCTGGTTTAGCATTTAGCTTTTCAGTAGCATAACGCACGGCTCTTCTTAAAATACGACGCAACACATAGCCTCTGCCAGTGTTATCTGGGCAACCTCCATCAGATAAAGCAATAGTAAGAGTCCTTGCGTGATCTGCTAAGACACGGTAAGCCATGTCAATCCCATCCACATCTTCATCTCCAACTTTACCAGAGTAAGGTCTAGTGCCAGTGCCAACTTCAATTGCTTTGAATAAAGGCATGAAAAGATCAGTGTCATAATTAGCTCTTTTATTTTGAATTACTGATACCAACCTTTCCAAGCCCAGACCACAGTCAATATGTTTCTTTGGGAGGGGTTTCAATGACCCATCTGTTTCTCTGTTGAATTGGATAAATACAAGATTCCAGATTTCTAAAACATCTGGGTCATCCATGTTAACAAGATGAGCTGCTTCGCGTCCACCAATTCGATCATAGTGGAGCTCAGAGCAAGGACCGCATGGCCCAGTTTCTCCCATTTCCCAAAAGTTATCCTTCATACTTCCTGGCAATATATGAGACTCAGGAATTCCCAGCTGCAACCAAATATTTTTGCACTCCAAATCTGGTTCTAGTCCAGATGCTGCATCTCCTCCAAAATATGTTACATAAAGCCTTTCTCCACACAATTTGTACTCTTTTGTTAGAAGCTCCCAGGCCCATGCACATACTTCTTTTTTAAAATAATCACCAAATGACCAATTGCCCATCATTTCAAAGAAAGTATGATGATAAACATCTTTCCCTACATCGTCCAAGTCATTATGTTTTCCTCCTGCTCTAATACACTTTTGTGTATTCACAGCTCGAACATAAGTTGCCATATCAGAATTAGGATCAACAGTACCTAAGAAGATTGGCTTATACTGACACATGCCAGAATTGGTGAACAGTAAGGTAGGGTCATCAAGTGGTATGGTAGATGATGAGTGGACATATCTATGTCCTCTGTCTTTAAAGAACTGCAGGTATTTCTCACGAATTTGACTTCCAGTCATTGAAGTGTCCATGTTGATAGGTATTTCTAAAAACAGAAAACAGGTTAAGTTTAAATTATATTTTAAATATAATTGTAAAGGTGAGAGCAGGGTGTGAACTACTGGGCATTAGGATGTCAAGCTAATTTTGTTGCTGACTGGATTGTGTAAAAGCCTACGATGGGAACCAAGTCACTTTACAATCATGTCGTTGAGATTACCAATACCCAAATGTGAAAATTCATAATTTGACAAAAGAAGACTGAAGAAAACATATGTCATTTGAATTGATTTTTCAATTCCTGAAATCCTGTACATAACTGAATTGACAATCTTAATGATGATAAAACATGTACAGGTTTTTCCACTTATATTCTTCAAATAATTTGACTTGTCCAAAAAATTAGTATATTGTTTACAGGGTTCATGTATGTGAGTGGGTATGTATGTAAGTTTCTTCATACTCTCGAAATATGTAACGTTTTGACCGATTTTGACATATGATATGAGGTATCATTAGAATCCTTGTGCAACTACAAGTGTCATGGGCTCAATTTAGACTGTAGGCACTAGGCAGTAAGGTATCAAAATTTGAACATCAATTGTTTGTTTTAAATGGCAGTCGTTTTTTTTATTTAAAATGTAATATTCCAATTAAACATGGAGGCTTTTACCGAACAGGGATCAATGCAAGAAACAAAACCTTACCAAAACTAAATAATTTAATTTAAGCATTGAGAAAATAAAGCTTTAATAATAATAATTCCAATAAAAAACATTTTGTTGGCAAATAAGCAAATGATCTACCTGATGCTGATGTTAACGATGTTAGGAATCTATGGCTAGGATTCTAAATAAAATATAAGAAAGGATTGGGACATAGCCACCTTATGAATTTTAGTTACCATGTTATTGGCAAGCAAGCATATGGACTACCAAGTTTCCGGCCTTAGGTTTAATTCCATAACCCTTGAACTCTTAACAAAATACAACAAAAAGAGATAACCTATTTCGATGCAATTGACGTTCCAGTACCATACGGAAACGATATATTGCATCAGCCAACGCAGTACTATGCATTTAGAAAGGGCAGTGCTGTACTTAAATTTGCGTTCAATGAAAATGATTTTGATACTGCCGGCGAATCTGTATAATTATTTACATCATACCATATGGTTGGAGTGTTGTGTGTGTCTAAAAATATAGTTAGGCATGCTAAATAGAAACAAGTGCAGGAGATCGTCGTATCCTACATGACAGCTGCCGACCATAAGGGTTGTAAAAACGTTGAAAATAAATAAAGAAATGATATCAAGTTTACCTTTCGTGATTATCACACAAGATATTTTTTTGTTAATACGTGAAGGCTTGGCTTAGAAGCACGGCACTGTACCAGCTCCACACCTGACCGAAGTCGTAGTCGTAGCCGTCGTGGGACGTAGAATGTGTACCACAGTCTACTAACTATATAGTATAGTATTCATGTACAATTATTGTACATGCCTCTCACTCATGTCGTGTCGTGTCGGTGACGTGACGTGCGGCCCCACAGATAAATTAATATGTCTATGTATGGTCTATGTCCATATTCTAAATATATCCATGGTCTATGTGCGGCCCGGCCATGAGGCCCGGCCATGGCCCGGCCCGTTTTTTTTTTAGTCCTTGTGGACAGGCGAAAGTACTAAGCCGTACGGCTGCCCTATATCAAAACCTAGTAAGGGTCAAATTCTTAGAAAATAGTTTTTTGATGTTTTTGGACTTACCTAGTAAGTCCGCAACCGACTACAAAGACACCAGCTCGCAAATCGGCTTTATTACCGGAGATTTAAATGCCTTGAAACCTAGTAAGTCGCATGTCTAGTAACGGTTTACCAGTTTAAATCCTAGTAAGGCATATATCCCATATCAAAACTTAGTAAGTCGCTTGGACATACTAGGTATTGGCCTGGTCAATGAGCCATACTAGGTTTTTGATCTGAGCATCGTATTGCGAGGGACGCGCGGGTCGTGGAGAGTAAGTGCGTTCAGTCAGTCCGCGGCGATGCGCTAGCGCAATCACACGCGTGTCAATTGAAATTTTGTGTAATTTGATAGTTATATTGCATCGTTGTCCAAAATGAAACGTCATTTACAGTTTCCTAGATCGAAACGCCTGATAGAAGCAGCTATTAATAACAACAGTAGCCAAAACGCAAAAGAAACTGGGTAAGTATTTATACACTAAATATAAATACCTCCACATTCCTGTAAGTAAAGCTTATAATATATCTGCTAAATAAAGGAGTGTTAAAGTGGATAAAAACTAGCATATTCTAGCAATAAATATATTTATATAAATTATTTATTTTAAAGTATCTATTATACTATACATGTATTATCATCTTGTACCCATAACAGAAACTTTATTGAGCTTACTGTGGATCTAGGGTCGATTTATGTACTATTGTACCATAATGTTTATTTATTTATTATGTATTTACTACAAAAGCATTTAAATTGGGGTACTTCAACATACGGTACTACCAGTTTATACGTATTCAGCCATATCAATTTCGTCCATATCCCAAGTTCACTACCTAGTAAGGGCCCTTACTAGGTATTGAACGTGGGATATGGACGAAATTGATATGGCTGAATACGTTTTCAAAGTTAGTAAGGGATATAAAACGTGCGTATTAAGAGTAAATTATATGATTACGATGTTAATTGATACAGTGATTAGTATTCAACCGATTCATGTTCAGTTTTTTATCGATTATTAAAAAAAAAAATTTTGGCAGACACTTTTATGTTTTTATGCTCTCCTGTAAAATTTGGTCTGAAGCAGTTACTAGGTTTTGATATAGGGCAGCCGAGTACTGCCTGACCCGGCCCGTACGGGACGAGAGCCAAAGAGCGTTCCGAAAGTTAGAAACAGTTCATCATCATCATCATCATAGAAACATTTAACAGGTAAGTAATGTCATACCTTCCGGTTCCCTTCCATAAATTTCTGCATGACACCCGTCGAATTTTAATAATAATATTTTTTATAGAAAATGGAAACACCTTTTCCTGCGCAGTTATCACAAACATCGAACATATCGAGTTACTGTCTCTGCTATTCAGTGCTAGTTAGTTTCAAAACGATTATAACCTGTTCTCGTGTTCTGTCACTGTCAGTGTCAGTGTCATAAGGCATCATCGAGGACATCAAGAACGATAAGAACATAACATAGGATAGAAGCAATATAAATTATACAATTATTTCCATTTACTATTAAATTTACTTCATTGCCTAATTTATTAGTGGAATAAATTAACTAAAAAGTTTTAATCATTCGTTATCTTAGTTATCGTCATGTTTACAAGATTACTCCCAAATGTATTTCATTTTCGTTGCACTTGTGTTAAAAATAAGAATTTCAGCAGTTTAGTACAAAAGTACATGGTGCCTAATGACAATGAAGCAGAACCAAGTGCGTTAGATAAAGCGTCACAAGATTTATCTGAATTAACTCCATACTACCCAAAGTCTTTTAACTTAGCTGGATACGTGAATAGTTCAGAAACATTGCAGAAATTAATTCAATTAAACGTTAATCTAAGCAAAATTGAGAAGAAACCAAGTCATGCAGTAAAACTTCTTCAATTAGACTTTGAAAAAAATATTAAAGGACACTTATTGTTTCTGAAAGATTTTGTTGATATGGTAGAGTTGGGCAACTTTATTACGAAGAATTCACTTATTCTTAGTGAGCCACTGGAAGACCTTGAAGTTAGGATAAATTACTTACAGTCAAAATGTTTTTCAGAAGACCAAATAAAAAGAATTATCACAAAAAATCCATTTTGGCTAATGTTTACGTAAGTTATAAAAAAAAAAATCTGCCAGTTATTTCAACATTTTCTTATTTATTTGCTTAGGTGTATATGTGTCATTAAAAGTATTTTTTTTTTCAGAACAACAAGAATAGACAGAAGATTAGGTTTCTTTCAAGAAAAATTTGAATTGCATGGTAAGGAGGTGAGATTACTTGCCTCAAAGCAACCAAAACTAATTACATATAGTCTTCATGAAGTTAAGACTAATATGTTTGCTTTGAAAGAGGAGATGGGTTTTGAACAACAGGAACTCAAACACTTAATTTTAAATAAACCAAAGCTTTTTATGATTGGTAAGTATAAAAACATCAATTTACTTAGTATTAAAATATTATTAAACTGGGTCATTCACTTAATTTAAGTTGATGATTGCTTGACTTGTTTTGACCCATTTAGAGGGTCCAACCAAAGCCCAACATGTACAATGGACCTGTGCCGTGCTAGAACGAGTACTGGCCATGGGCAGTGGTGGCGGGGAAAGATCTACCCTCAATGTCACTTTTGTCACACAACATTCACTACATTACTTGCTAATAAGGGTTGTCTCCACTGTCCAGTGATGTAGTACCTAAAACCGTTTTCTAACCAGTAGGCTTAGCACAGGATTAGTGCGACAATATGTTGCCACGAGATAGACTATCCATCCCTCTTTTATTCATAGAGTTAGTAAAAGATGGAAAATCTATCTCGCGGCGACGCGACATACTGACATACCAATCATGTGGTAAGCATTCTTCGTGTTCCTAAGGTACCCCTATGGTACAGAGGGCCTTCACAAATGCACGCCATGCTTCTCGATCCCCAGCAACACTCCTAGCCTCACTCCAGGTCATCTGAACGGCTTCAAGTTCCTTTTCGACGGAACGACGCCATGTGTGCACCGGACGACCAGGTCTGCGTCGTCCACCGGACGGCTGCCAACTAAAGGCCGTGCTGGCAATGTTGTTTTCAGCCCGTCGGAAAGTATGACCAATCCATTGCCACTTCCTCTTCGCAATTTCTTGTCCAATCGGAGATTGTCCACACCTAGACCAGAGCTCTTCGTTTCGAATAGTCTGTGGCCAATAGATGCGAAGGATGGATCTGAGAGACTTGTTAACGAAAACTTGAAGTTTATTTATTAACCCTTTAGTTACCCTCCAAGTCTCACAACCAAACAGTAGGACTGACTTCACTATCGAATTGAAGAGCGCCAGCTTTATGCGTCGGGTAAGTACGTTTGAATTCCAAACTGGTCTGAGCTGGGCAAAAGCTGCTTTAGCCTTGTTGATTCTGGCTGCTACATCTTCATCCGTTCCACCCTGGTTTGTCACAGTGCTCCCAAGATACACAAAATATGTCACAGTATCTAGACACGCTTCCTGGAGCCTCAGCGGACCCGTATCGCACGACTTGACCCTCATCTCTACGGTTTTCGATCGGTTGATTCGCAGCCCTATCTTCTCAGCCTCTCCTCGCAAGTTTTCCAGCTTCGCTTCTAGGTGCGTTAAAGTTAGCGATATCAATACGATGTCATCTGCGTAGTCCAAATCTTCAAGTTCTGCGTGGCCCCACCGTATGCCTCTCGGAGTTGATGTCACCTCTCTCATGACATCATCAAGTAGAACGATAAATAAGAGCGGTGATAGGAGGCATCCCTGTTTTACGCCAGCGGTCATATTTATGGGCGGTCCTAGCTCCTTCTCATGCACTACTCGGCACGTACTGCCTTCATACAGCGAGCGTATAATTCGCACTATTGCGTCAGGGACACCCCGGCGGTACAGGCTCGACCACAGCGCACTCCAGTTGACTGTGTCGAAGGCTTTCTCGAAATCGACAAATGCTAGGAATAATTCGGTCTGCCATTCAACACATTGTTCAACCAGTATACGTGGGGTGTTAGTGTGGTCTGCACATGATCGTCCTGGTCGGAAACCAGCTTGTTCGTCCCTCAATGTCTCGGCTATCTTCTCGGATATGCGATTCAGCACAATCTTTGCCAGGACTTTGGCTACAGAAGGCAAGAGAGTGATGCCACGCCAGTTATCGCACTTTGACAAATCACCCTTCTTCGGGACTTTCACAAGCAGCCCCTGCTTCTATTCTAATGGAACCACTCCAGTCTCCCATACCCGGGCAATGAGAGGGCATAATAGCGCGGCGGAAGTTGCCGCGTCTGCACGGAGCATATCCACGTGGATGTTGTCGATCCCTGGTGCCTTGCCCGATTTGAGTAGCTTGATGGCAGCTTCCACTTCGTTAAAAGTAGGGGGGCTTACGGATACATCTAGTAACTTCCTTTCCCGCCTAACAGTTCCTTCTACGTCCGAGGAAGGGGACTGCAGCCGAACCAACAGGTTTGTAAAATGTTCAGTCCATCTTTGCAACTGCTCCTGGGTTGTACATAAAAACTGTCCATTCGTATCCCTAAGTGGCTTCGCTGCTCCACGACTATTTTTTCCGCTGAGTCGACGCGTTATATGATATAACTCTCCCATGTCTTTTCTGACCGCCGCCGCATTTGCACGATCCGCCAGATTGTCGGCTGCCCTACGTTGGTCACGACGCGCTAGTTTCTTAATTTTTGAGCGAAGAGAGGTATAACGCGTCTGCATGCTTGTCATATCAGATGCTGAAGATGAAAGCATACTGATCTTAGCGGCCTGTCTTTCTTCAATAGTCTGCCATAGCTCGTCAGACATCCATTCCTCCCTGCGAGTCTTGGAGTAGCCCAATACACTTTCGCCAGCCTTTGTATAAGTGGTGCGAATACGGCTCCATGTCTCTTCTATTTGCTCGTCTTCCAGTTCCTCCAGAAGTTCAAACTGGTTTCGAAGTTCCAAGCAGAATTCTTTTCGACATTCTGGGTTCCTAAGCTTTGTAACGTCGAAGCATCTGGAGGTTTTATCCGGTTTTCGCCGAGCAGATGCAAGCTTCAGGCGTATCTCTGCGAGAACAAGGTGATGATCACTGTCAATATCCGCACCGCGGCGGTTACGCACATCAAGCAGGGAGGACTTCCATGAACGGCTGATCGCAATATGGTCGATCTGGTTGCGTGTAACACCGTCTGGAGATATCCATGTTGTTTTATGACACTCCTTATGGATGAAAAAGGTACCACCAATAACTAAATCCTGAGACGAGCACAATTCGCCAATGAGTTCTCCGTTTTCGTTTATCTCCCCAGCAGCTGCATGACGACCCATATAGTGCTCGCGATCCCTGTTCTCTGTGCCCATCTTTGCATTCATATCACCCATTAAAATTTTTATGTCATGCCGTCGAACGCTCCTCAATGTAGATTCCAGCTGTTCGTAGAATTGCGTTTTTGCTTCATCTGATGCTGCGTTTCCTTCATGCGATGCACCAAGCATAGCATTGCACAACAGTAATTTTCCTGTAATGTGAGTAAAATCGCGCTGTAATAATGCGCTCCGATATAGGCTTCCATTCCAGCAGGCTATTTTTTGCACTACGGCTTAGTAACAAGCCAACTCCGTACTCTCGACAAGCATCCAAATCTTCCTTACCACTGCTGTATAGTAGAGTGGAGTTACAGTCCGTTTGCACTTCACCGAAGCCGTTCCATCTAGTTTCACTTAAGCCCAATATGTGGATGAAATAGTCAGCCATGACTTTGGCCACCTGTGGTAGCCTTTCAGGGCGGGTCATGGTTCTAACATTCCAGCATCCTATCCGAGTCCGTTTTTTCGCGCCAAAAGTCGTTGTTGTGGGATTCCGGTCGTTTTCTCTATTTGTTGAAGGTTTCATAATCGTATGTAGTTTAAGGATGAGCAGGTGATTAACCCACAGCATCCCGATCACGACGATGGGGCTGCCATCTGTGCGTTCGTGCCCGTAGAGCCAGTCTTTTAGGGGAACCCAAGGCTTCTGGTAGCCTGAGTGGTTTCATACGGAGTGACCTTCTCCGGCCTGTTGGTCCGCGGGGACTATTTTATTTCATCCCTACCCTGCTACTATGAAGTAGACGGGCATGCCCCTATCCGCCACCTGGAGACGCGTCTCCTAGGAGTGAGGCTCTCCCGAAGAAGATGTGCTAAGCATACAGGTGACAAACCAGAATCACGTTTAAAATTCGGATGGCGACATATTTCGATAGCTACCCGTTATTTTACACGACACTATAAACTTTTCTTCTTCCTCAGCATAACAAGTGTCACATCTTATCCGTCACTCTCTTAATGTAATTCCACTACGGCCGGTCGAACTCGTGCGGACACACCCGCAACCCGATTACTCTGCCTCCAGTTGTAGCCGGTTTCCTCCCATACACGCTTCACATGGCATAACTCACAATCTATGTACTGTGGGTCACACAAGCTTAAGTCACGATTAATCAGTTCTCTGCGCAGATGAAAGATGCGAAGAGTAGTGGTGTGAATCGGCCCTTAAGTAGCGGTCCGCGCGCGCTTTGGCTTCCGCTACACCGTGGTGCACAACCGGCCACGGGGATCCCGCATTGGTTATGCCATATATAACCAAATATATATGATGTCCATAAATGACAATTTACTATCTCTCTCCTCCTCCACCCCGGACGAGGATCCTCTTAAGGCACTTGTCCCACTGGCACCGCGAGTGAGTAATCTATGAGCTATCAGTTGTAAAAACGAACAAAAGATAAGCGCGCCCGTGAAGTTAAATCGAGAAATCATCGACTTAAATTACGTGAGTAACCCGATCGATGATTATATTGTATTATGTTCGAGTCTTTCTCACTTTGTGCTTCAACTTCACAATTCCCTTAACACTCCAGAGTCTAATAATGTCACTTTGAAACAGTGTGCTTCTGAGATTGGGGCGTTAATTATATATGCATGCAATATAATCAAATACACTGAATGTTTGTATAATATAATATAAGTAACATAATTTTGCATAAAACCAAGGTTACTCAGGAGACTGTAACCATGGTAATAACAGACCGAAAAAAGTTGATTCACCCAATTATCAATGTATGTGATTAATTCCACCCTTGCATTGCAATGAAAGCCCCCTTGTCAGAGGCAGCCTATAGTTTGAAACAGAATGAATGACACAGGGCTACATGAGCTTGTAACTCTTGTAAGCATATAATTTTTTTTTAAATTATTTATGATAAATATGTTATAAGTAGTTAGTGCATAAAGGGTCTGAGGGCCTACCGCGAACCACGAAAGAAGTGTTGCCTCCCTGTGTCACTTTTACGTACGAATTCACGAGTGCGAGAGAGAGGCAACACTTTGTTAGTGGTAGGGCCTGTTTCGCCATCCCTGAATAAAGTATATCTGACAGATAATGTTAGCTATCCTTTTCCTTTATATGCCTATGGTCATCATCTGCCTATGATAGTCCACTGCTGGACGTAGGCCTCTCCTATTAACCCATTCATGGCTACGCTCTAACGCACGAACACATCCCGCCGGGCCACCATACAACGCGATTTTTACTAAAACACACGACTCAGCGTATGGGTCACGGCCCGTGACTCACGGGCCTGGCGCATACGTATAGACTATGCGTATAGACTAATGCTACTATGCCTGGGGTAAAGGAATAGTACATTGTGCATCAAGGGAGGTAAGTACGGAATTACTAACGAGAGTGTTAGAAGCCCGACGCCGTCAGGCGGAGGGCTTTTATGACTCGAGTTAGTATTCCGCTTACCGACCGTGATGCATACAATGTTTTTCATCACACTTGCTGACAAAAAATAAGTTTTAAGACATAAATATTTATTAAATGACGTACTGACATTTCTATTACTCCCTAGGGAATTCCACTTTTCTATTACTCCCGCTACGCACGCAAGCAATGGCGCGCTTAGACAGCAAGTGTGATGAAAAGATAATATTATCTCATAGATATATTTATCTGGGGATAGTGATACTCTACTTACTGTGTGTAACTCTGTTACCAGTTGTACTCAAACTTAATTTGGTTGTTAATTTCAGGTCAGAAGACACTTTTAGAAAGGTTTAATTACATACACAATGTAATGCAAATACCACATCAAAGGATTTTGAAAGAACCAGAAGTTTTATTAAGCAGGAACTTCAGAGTCAGGCAGCGGCATCTATTTTTACAAAAACTAGGAAGAGCTCAATATGACCCAAAAAAAGAAAACTATGTTCCAATTAAAAAACTAGTTGAAGGTACTGATATTGAGTTTTGTAAAGAATATGCAAAATGCAATGTTACAGACTATAATTTATTTCTTAAAACCTTATGAAACACATAGTTAACCAGTTTTTCCTAATAATATTTTGTTTTGAAATGCATTTACTGAATGATATAAAAGTGTATCAAATATTCCGGCTACAGTAAATACTCCTCCAACTATTGCACAGATGTTGGTTGCAAAGTGTCCAATTGATCTGAAAAAAAAAAAAAGTATTGTCATACAAACACTATTAAAATGTACTAGAACAGTAGTTTTAATCGAAAGTTCACCTTTTACCCTTCTATAAACGTTTTACATTACTTCGTTATTTTAATTAAGTATTTATATATTTTATATTATTTCTAATTATTAAAAAATTGTGTATTTGAGTTTGTGTGGGTAATACAAAATAACTCAATTAAAAAAGGAAAACAAATGTTGAGTAAATCAAATTAGTTTAAAACAATAATTAATACACACAACGAACTTCGAACTCGAACATTTTGAGGATCTATCTTCAACGTCACTGAATTTAATATGTAATGAGACATGTCAACATTAAAATAATATATTTACAAGGTTAAAATCACGAATTAACACATCATCACGAAGACATCATTGATAGACAGTATAGACACAGCTAGATGCTCGAAATTTCAATGTTTCTTGTGTGTAGGCTAGGGAATGCAATCTCGATCCCGTGGAATCTCGATCTCGCAATATCTAGTTTCATTTTTCGAGATCATCCACTACGCAGAATAAAGGTATTTATTTTCTTTCAAGTAGTGTGTTTATGTTATTTTAGTTTACCTCACTATCACAAACAAGCAGGGTCGCCTTTTATAAAGTTACAATTTCGCTGTTTGCCTCTCTTTCTAACCAATACGTGCGTGCGTTAGAGAGGCATACAGCGAAATTGTAACTTTATAAAACGCGACCCTGTTATTAGATTAGCTTTTTCCGCCATTCAAATTTAACTTTTTTTTCAAACTAGACGGGATCTTTAAAATTCCGAACTTGCTATGTCGAGTCGGGATTGTATTCCAGTGTAGGCCTACCACAAACTTTGTAAATCGTAAATTTAGAGTATCTGTCTGTATCACTGGTCACCAATGATGCCTTAGGTACAGTGAAAGAGACGGGGGCTCGAATTTACGATTTTTTAAGTTCTCGGTAGGCACTGTACCTACAATATTATGACAGGTAGCGTGATAAAAATCCAGTTTTCCTCATTACCTTTCTTTTTCTGTATATTTGACCATCAATGGTGACAGTTCATAGGTGAAAAATGCTCCTGGCATTCCAGATTCCGAATGCACTTGACTAGACTTCTGGTGTCTAGTTACTGAAAACTGATTAGTGTGCAATACTGTACCGTCTAATTTTATATAAACGGTAGGTACAATTTTGATGTAGTATTGAAACATCACGGCACCTGAAACAAAAATATTGCTTGTTTATGTAGGTAAGTAACACGTAAGGTAAAAGTACTATTGCTCGACGTTGCACTAACATTCGAGTCCCTTATGTAAAAGCGATAAGGTTTAAATTCAAATATGAAACTTTATAACTTGAACTTGACCATTTTTTGCCAGTAATATTAGACAATTCTAATAAGGCGTGTTTTGTATATCTGTATTTCATAAAACAAGGTACTATAACACATTCATACCTATTTCAAACATATGAACCGGCAGCATATGGCAAGAGTGGTTTTCTGAGCTTATTTTAGAATAACACTTAAGGAAAAAAATACAATTATTACTGTGAAAAAACCTTTGTTACATAGTGCACTGTTAAAAACAAAAAATATATCTAAGTTACTCTTTAGATAATAAAATTAGGGACCAACTAAACTCTATGACCAAAAACGCCAATTTCATAGGTAACCCAATATTATACCTACTTTAAAGCAGCTTTCAAGGGAGGTTGGTAAGTACCAAGTTTTTTTTTCCAATATTTTATGCGACATTTTTGTCGGCGCGACTAATATGTGTACATATAACAAATTGCAAATTTCTCGTACTAACGGTCACTGAGCTAAGCAGCGGAGACACAGGCAGTCGGGCATAGCGAAACTATACTCTGTTTATTGGTGAGATTAAAGTTCGTGAAATATAAATTAGTAACTTTCCACCTACATTATAGTAAAAATAAACATTCAATTTATATTTCTCGAACTATAATAAACTAATTTTCGGTATGAACAGTTTTGATAGGTACTATAGATATACACTTATACACCGATACTTATACTTATACACACGATAGACACTTGACGTGCACCAAGTTAAAATTAAAGAAAAAAAAAACACTTCTGGTTACACTTAGATTCTGATCAAATTTTGTTGACAGGGTAAATCGTCAGTAACAAGCCAATTTTAGTAACTGGCCACCTTTTGTTAATATAAATGATTTCTGTTAATAGGTTAACAAAGTTCATTTTAGTAGAAGGTAAATATTAAGTAAAAACCTAATAACTGGCGACGTTTTAGTTACTGGCCGCCGTAAACTAAAAATTAATTATATTTAAAGGTCAAGAGAACTCATTTTAGTATGAGGAAAATGGCCAGTAACTGGAGATTTGCCTACTAGCCACTCGACCAATAATTGGCCGCCTCTTACTAAAATGCGTTCTATGTATTTACCTACGCACAGAATTCACTTTTACTGCGTACCTAGAGGCGGCCAGTTACTGGCAATTTACCCTATTTCTTTGTGGCATCACTAATTATCTAAGAATCCTATGATTTAAAAAATAAGCAAAGCAATATAGTAGTTTTAGTTCTCATTTGTGTAAAGATATCCAAAAATATTTATTTACTTATCACGTATTTATTTGAAATAAAATGTATCAAAGTGAGACTCCATCTCTCCATCAGAGCTTGATTCCATCTTTTTTATGGTGCTTGTGTCTTCTGTGCCATTTTACGGCGTAATTGGGCATTATGTACATATTTTTTTCGCCAGCTGTCAGTAAGACCGCGCGACATGTCGGCCATTTTGTGTACATACTAACGGATCTGTGTCATACCTCGATGCTCATGTGTCATGTATTAGGTTTTGAGGCGTCACTTTTCGAAGCTAAATCGCCTTCTATGTTTTTTCCGTTAGCTGACGTGAGTCAAATGAAATGATGTGACCATTTTTTTAGTTGGTAACACAACTACTGCTCATAAAAAAAAAACAGCTGTCACTGTCAAACAACGCCTTGTCACTTGTCATTTCAGTAGCTGTCAGTTTCTCGACAAATTATTTCAGAATAATTATTTCTTTTATATCAAAATAAAACGGGGATTTGATATTCCGGTGTGATAAACTTATTAACGATGCCTGCCGTACCCGGGAGCGTGTATGGGCATGCCCAAGGACCATCTTGTTTTGATAAAATGAAAATGGGATTTATGATCGGATTTTGTGTTGGAATGGCTAGCGGCGGACTTTTTGGTGGCTTCACAGCATTAAGGTTAGAATTCTGCATCTAATTTCACTTATTTAAGTTGATTTATATTTAAGTTATTTTTCTTTTCAATTGGATATTTTAACATTATGCATGATTATTTTACATTTGCAGATATGGTGCAAGAGGTCGAGAATTAGTACACTCAGTGGGGAAAGTAATGCTACAAGGCGGTGGAACATTTGGTACATTTATGGCCATTGGAACTGGAATTCGCTGTTGAACCTATCAATGTTATGCTTTGCTCTGTAGTTACATAATTATTGTTATATTCTTTTTAATATACTACTAGAATAAGACCTTTTCTTTTCAATTACCACTGTTACATGTTAGAAATTATAGTAAGATGATATTCATCGCTAAAAGTACCTGTGCTGCAATGGTAGTACATAATGTATGATAATAGTTATGTATTTTTTTCATAATTCAAATTATGAGTAGTATGGGCTTTTAGGTTTGAGCTCCCCAGCTACCCTTTTTTTTCTGATTTTTATTCTACCACTTTGGCAGCGCCTCTTGCCTGTACCATACATACATATCATAGTTTCAATATTGCATTTTGTTAAGATGAAAATTCACAGTAATAAAGTTTAGTATGTTGTACTATTGCCTTGATGAAAAAAGATAATAAATCATAAGCTTACCTTCCTTTGCTAAACCAACCACACCATCTAATGGAGCAGTGTTAGCACTTTTAATATCTGTTCCAAATGACAGATGTTGAATGATGTGGGTTGTATTGAACACTGAAGAAGAATATGGTTGTACATCATGGACATGGACATGATTTATGGTAAAGCTTTTTCCTGGAGCTATATGGAAACTTCCGCCCACCTTAAAAAAAATTAAATTCTTATTCTAAATACAATATTTAACAGACATCATTTTTGAACGTCATATCTACATTATTAACGTTATATCATGTCCACAGATTAGCGTATAAGGTTTATCTGTTAGCGCTAATTTTAAATAAATAAATGATGATGATAAATGATTATATAATAATTGCGATCGGCTTATGAATCCATTTTATAACACGCCTTATATGGGCCGATATTTTTGATGTATAGGTAGTTATGCAAGTGTAGGTACATACTTTGGTCTTAAAACACGAGTGTGGTTTTACGAAACGGGCGAAGCTAGTAATAGGATCACATGAGTCTCACTATGTACCAGTTGCAAACTACTTACTATATTACTTTATCTATACAACAAAATATAGTCATAATATCAATAATATATCTTCAGTACCCTACAGATTGGGCTTTTTTACGCGCTAGTAGATACCAGAAGTGGTTAATTTTTTGCTAGATCAAAACTTTGGAGGGCCATATGTACTGAAAAATATACGATACACGTGCGAAAAGGAAATTCGTAAATCGTGGCGATTTTAAACACTCCCTTTGGTCGTGATTTAATTTATCGTCACTCGTTTCGAACTTAATTTTTTCGTAATTTGTACGTAATGTACAATTTTATTAGTATTTTATTACTTCGTGTTATTCTGAATACCATTTTCATTAATCTTAATTAAGGGAACCAACTTCATTGTATTTTACACGTACAGTCAAGTGCAAAAATAAGTATCGAAAGAATCCGCTCATAAATATGTTACGACGTTCTTATTACACAGAATTAGAGTGCACTGGGACATATTTTTGAACATTTTTGTGTACACCTTATTTTGTCTTCGACTGTACATCGTGAATTTAGATCATCTGTCTCTGTCGCTCCAATTACGCTTTCATTGGAGCAACAGGGACAGACTCCCGGAATTGACAAATTTTCTCAATAATGGCAGGTCCACATACCCTGTTTACTTCCATATAGCCATATATTTGACAACCTTCTTTAAGAGCCATATTGGTTTTTTCAATAGATTCGTCGTCTTTGCATTGTTCAATAGTAGATAAATCTGGCAAAGCCCATCTTTTTAATTTATATGCTTCTTTGACATCATCACAGGTGTTGCAACATCTGCAATTGAAAACATTTATTTGAATTTTTAAGTTAAATAATAGTCAACAACTCATCATTTAGGTACTGGAGTTATGGGCATAATATGAGCATTTATAATACAGAAAATTAAATTGAACTGGGCTCATTCATTTTCAAAGGGAAAGCTATCATAGGTAAGTTTTAACTTCAATTAATAGGGGGTATTGGCATTCATCAGTAAGGTTAGCACATGATTAAATGAAAGTATCTTGTAGCTACATTGACTATCCATATTTATTAACATACCACCCGATAACTATTGTTTGTCCCTTTTGGTCTTATTGAGTTATGTCTATAAGACCGAAAGGGACAAACAATACTTACTGGCTTGCTTAGCCAACAGGTCTGCCATCTCATGCAATAAGTAACTTGATATTTATATTTTTCAGGTGATTCTGTCTTCAACTGTATCTACATGTTAAAAGTTACTTACTGATTTTCCTTAAAAGCTGCTCCATAGCAACTTCCACATGTGACTATGGCTACTTCTGAGGCATTTTTTTTAACCTAGAAAAAATAATTTAAGTTTAACAACAAACTGTAATCTAGAGCATTGTTAATTGATCCGTATAACATAAACATAAGATTGAGATTAAGATTTGCAGCTCAACAGGAAATTAAGAAGCACCTATGAAATATTATTATGAAGTAGGAAGTAGAACTAGCTTTATAGTAGTGGCTTGTTTGTATGCAAATATTATAAATAAAGTAACAAAAATGTTATGATACTGCAACTGCATACTCATATACTGGTTTCAAAATTCAAGTTTGTAATTTTTCACCTAATGTTATATTTTATTTAAAAAATATTTAAAATCATCACACTAATTTGATGCCCTTTCATTTGATATATTACCACATGTTACAGATTGTAAAACTTTTTTTTTTCTAATTTACCCCCCCAAAAGTAGCCCTCACATTCATTTATTTATGTTACACATCCATTGTTGATTCACCAACTTATATATGTGTGCTAAATTTGAATTCAATTGATACAGTTGTTTCACAGCAAAATGGCTGTAACAGTGTGATAGAAAGACTACCAGACATGCAAGTGATTCAATAAGAGTTCAGTTTTTTTCCTTTTGAGGTATGCAACCCTAAAAAACAAGTTGTATATGACCATTGTGTTTCAAATTTTGGTCTTTAGCCAAAACACTTACAGCACTTGTGGAAGAAATAAATTCTTCTTTTTGTGGCTCTTCTATAGGTGTTCCATTCAAATCCAGTCTTCTCTTGTGTATATTGTGATCCATTTGCAGGTGTTGTTCACCTGAGGAATCCATTGCATCCAAAACTAAATCTGAAATATTGTGTGAAAAATTATAAACAATAGGTAAGAATTATTACAACACATAATTATTTTACTGCAAAGGATTGTTTTATTAACTAAAAAGTAAAAAATCTATTCATACCCACTTTACCATGTACAAAAGGTACTCTAAAACATTTTTTTTTTCATTTTCCTGCTCTATCCAATTTCAGCTTTCTAGGGCTAACAATCACTGCACTCCACCTCAGACAGACAGGAATATACAAGTCCTGTACAAAATATTGAAGGCGACAACATTCAAGGTTCTATGTTCTAAACAAACCTTTAGCATTTTGCACCTTATACATTGTTGTTGTCAATATAGGGGTCCCATTTTTAGTTCATTCGGTCACACCAAATGTTTTAAACTTCAATTGAGTGTGAAACATTTTTCTCTTATTTAGCTTGAGCTATAATTTTATTATGCACAACTAGAGTTAACACACATAAGATCATACTGTAAGAATTTGAAGAAATTCACCAATATTACCTATAAACTATAGTTACATTATTTATACTTACAACTGCATGAGATGGAGGGCACAGTAATATCCAAGTTAATTCTCAACTTATGGCCTCTAGAAGTATCTACAAATAGCTCTTCTGATACATTCGGCGACATATACGTGTGCAACTCGGACAGGAAGAGAAGAATCATTACGAGTGCGCCGGTAACAGTTACTAAAAAGACAAACCACGTCACTTATTCGAACTTAAGTAATTAAATATAATGCATACAGATTTAGTTGATTTACTTGCGGCTCCAGTTGCAGTTTTCACTCTGAAGTCCTCTAACGTTTTTGCGTAAGCATCTAATTGTTTAAATCTGTCTATAAGCGGTGTAGACATTTTGACTGTTATTTACGCTTGTGTTGCGGCCTAAATTATATTTTAATTTACGATCTTTTGTTACTGTGCTATGCTATATTATAGCCTCTGACCAAATTATACATTCCAACTGTAAGCACTATAATACAAGATAACTGAAAAAGTATCTTTAGAGACTAAAGTTATTTGATTTTGTGGCTGCTTGTTGCTTTGGTGTTGCTTTGCTAATACAATCAAATCGAATG